>LBNU01019737.1:9332-20838 GCA_014162995.1 Artemisia annua
TTTTGCTTTTGATGCAATGTAGCAACCACCACACTAGTTTTTCCACACTGCTCATACATACACTCTCCAAAGTTTAATGGAAAGTTCTCACTAAGATCAAAGGAAAGCAACAGTCAAAGAAAGATTCTACGCCAAAAAGAAGAATCTACAAAGTATAGTGATAAAGATCAATGTGAAAGAACAGCGACAATTACGTATGGCAAAGACTAAAGATGTATGAGCATGTTGGAAAGGCGATCAACCTACAAAGACGAAGCTGTGAACTAAAGGCAGATGAACAACCACAACAACAAAGAACAAAGAAAAGTCATGTAACAAAGATCACAAAGCGTGAAGGAACAAAGATCGATGAACGTTGAACAATGACTTATCAAATGTTTTCTAAAGATGTCAAGAGCAAAGAATGTTAAAGTTTAATGACAAAGATGAAGACGTCACGCAACCTTCAATGACCAACACTTAGGGGGAGATTGTTAGCTTTGTATTTTTATAAAATGAAGTGTCGGTCATTAAAGCTTTAAATCATGTAATAGGTTGCGTTAGAAAACGTTTCAAGAGATATAAGTCCATTAGTTCAATAAGAAAGAAGTCGAAGGGCCAAATATGTATAAGTTGAAAGGCCAAGACTTCATAGCTATATAATGCATTGTAAGCCTTCATTTGAAGGTTGAGTTTCATCATTTGAATAACACACACATATTGTTCTTATCTTTTATGATGTCTCTCCACTCTCTCTCTCTCATCTCTATTTCTCTCTCTAAATAAGTTGTGAAATAAGTTGTATCCAAGGTCCTACATTAATGCCACCTCATTGCCCAGTAATTCATTATCAGCCACGTCATCACATTCTGTAAGCAGTTTTTATAATTTATTTTCTATTTTTTTAATTTTTTCGAAATTATGTAATTGTACATGCCACATTTTTTTTTTACATTTTATTAAAATTTTAGATATTTAGCAAGCTTTTGCTATTCATTAATATATTTCGTATTCAATATTTATAAATTAGCAATTCTTTAGCAATCTTTTGTTATTCATTAATATATTTCGTATTTATTTTCCCAAAAATTCATGTAGATGGATTCGAACATGGGTCTATTACTCTTGAATTAAGCACCTCAACCAATGGAGCCAATCCATAAGTTGTGATAAAAAACCCAAAACAAAATTTAAATCTTATAAAAATACCTGATCTAGAACAAAGGTAAAATAAAGCCCATTCTATTTATTATTTATTATACAGAGCATCTTTTGCCCCAAAACCCTAATATCACTCATTCATGTCATTATCACGCACACGATAATGTTTTTCTTTTCTGAGTTGATGTGCAGGTTGTTCGAGTTTTTGTTGGTATAATAGCGTATCCAGGTATGTTGTTTTCATAATAATTCGTTTAATGCATGATACAAGTGAACTTCAGTGTTAACAAGTAGTATGTTACAGCAGGAAAGAAAAATAATAGAAACAACATTATTTTGTTTTGTGGTTTCGTTGGAGACACACGGTAGTAGGAAGAAAAGAAGCATATCCATTGTTTTGTTTTGCTTTTGGTTTAGTGATTTGTTAGCGATGCGCAACGACAACGGTTCTTTATTCGGGTTTGATTTTTCATTGTGTTTAAACCTTTAGATAATTTTTATTGTGTTTGTTCTTTTATACGTACATGTTAGGCTAAATCTTTGTGTACTTTAAATTTTCAATAACTATTTTGTGTATTGAGTTTTTGAAGGCCAGAAGAATAAAAGAAACAACACTCTTTTGCTTTGTACTTTCAAGGTAACCATTCTGGTTTTCGTTATTCCCGTAATCCTTCTCTTTATCATCCATTCATTTACATGACCAGTGTGGACTTAAGACAAGTAATTCAGATTGTGATAAATGGTTCAGCTATTCAAGTTTGATGATATTTTCCTGGCTTGATCATTTATCCACTTTTTTATGTTATTTGCTCAATGGTTCAAACCTTATATTTCATAATTTTAGTCATGCATAAATATATAGTTGGCCTCTTTCTAATAGTCTTAAGTATGTTTCATGATACAAAACGTTTTTAAGCAATAATATGATTCATGAATAGCAAACACACAGATATAAAGTAAAGGTTTATTATGATCAACTTGAACATCACAGATGTAATGCCATCAAGTAACTGAATCAACAAATGCTGTTTTTATTCCAACCTAAATGACATGTTTATGCCAACAATCTTAAATGGATGTTTACATGGTTATATGCAGTCACAAGGTCAGATGAATCAGGATATGAACCCCATGAACAACTTGAATTCCAGCAATAGCACAACCACACTGCAGACATCAGGTTATATAATGTACATCCCAGCAAGACCTGATTTTAAATTAATTAGCACCACCTCTAATTAAGATTTTTGTTGGCCTAATTTACGGATCTTTAAATCAAAATATACCAAAAATAATGAAATAATCTCTATTTCTATAAAAGTGTTGAAATAATCTCTATTTCTATAAAAGTGTTGAAATAATCTCTATTTCTATAAATCTGTCATTGTTGTAAAGTTACAGGTTCTAATCTATTTATAAGAAATGAAAAGGTACAAAAATAAGAGTTGTGTTGACAGTCATGTCCCTTTGTTTGTAACTGCTATTTGGCAGTTATTCCAGCGAGTTGACTTTTTATGGTTGACTTTGACTTTCGGGTTTGACCCTCTAAATGGGTAGAAAACGGGTAGATTGGGATTAATCCAATATTCTCCCCCTTAATCACAATCGCTGCGACGTATATCTTTAAGTCTTTTGTAGTCGTCTCCATTTTGCTTCCTTTAATATTCGCTGCAATATTGATCGAATTTTGGAATCTCCTGCACTCCTTGCTATCTTTTGCGATCTTTGCACTCTCTGCGATTTCTGCACTCTCTGCTGTCTTTTGTGATGTTTGCACTCTCTGCGATTTCTGCACTCACTACTGTTTCTGTACTCTCTGCTGTTTCTGCAATCTCTGCTATTTCTGCACTCACTGCGGTTTCTCATTGTATCATTTCTCTTCAGTTATAGTTGCCATAAGCAACATTGGCTCTAAGTCTTCTTCAAAAAAATTGGATTGTTCTCTGACTTGATTATTGCGTTTATTTTGACATTCATATGCATAATGTCTAAGTTTGTGACATCGGTAGCAAGTGACTTGAGATTTGTCTCTTGTATCTTCTTCAAAAGACGCTCGTTCTTCCATTTTAGATTGATAATTGTTCTTGTCTTGTTCTCGGTCTCGAGAATGGTTAAATCTTCCTTGACCATATTCTCTAAAAGGTTTTCCTTGTCCTTCATATCGTGTGTGCATCAAACTCTCTTGATTGTACACTTGTTTATCTTTCTTAAACTTAATCCTTTCTTCATAGGTCTTAAGTCTCCCTATTGTTTCTTCCAGTGTCATGGTACTTAGGTCGGAATATTGTTCTATAGATGCAACTATTTGCGGTGGTACAGCCTTTAGTAATTTCCTAACTAAGGTTTGATCTTCTATTTCGTGTCCTAGACTAGCGGCTTTGTTTACAAGAGTTGTGAGTTTTCCTGTAAAGGTGTCGATTGTTTCATCTTCCTTCATATGTAACAACTCAAGTTCAGATCTGAGTGTTTGTAATCTCGCTTGTTTAACTCTATCTTCGCCTAAATGTCTAGTCTTTAAAGCATCCCATATTGCTTTAGGGGTTTTGTGCTTTGTTATTTGAAGTAATTGATCTTCGGATAAGGCTTGGTAAATGTATGCAATAGCGGTTTTCTCTTTTTTCTTATCGGATTTAGTTGTATCTAACGGCTCTATTGTTTCCCATAACCCATTTGCTTCTAAAATGATTTGCATTCGAATTGCCCATAATGAGTAATTCGCGGGTTTTAATATCGGGCATTGGAATTGAGGAGTAGTATTGATTATACTAACTTCCTTCTTTCCACTATCACCTTCCTTCGTCATATCTCTAGGATTTGACAAAAATAATCTCCTAAAATTCTAACACGGGGTGTGTTAAAAGAAATCTAGCGTGCTTTTAATGTTTTGTGTCTAAAATGACAATCAAAACTCTATAGGACTAGTTTTAATCCAAAAACTATCATCGGAGATTGTATATTCTAAAATGAATAACCTAAGGTTAATTTTTCCTTAAAATTATTCCTAATAATATAATAAGTAGTGTAAACACTAGGTTATTATATTCTAAAATATGATAAAATACTAAGGATATAAAATAGTAACTTATCTAAAAAAATAACTATACTATATATTAATTTTGCAAACTAATATACTAAGTATAAATCTAAATAAAATAGAAGGGTATAAGTTGCAATTTTTGGAACCTAGGGGGTAATAAACCCATAGCCCTCTTTATGTTTGGTTCTGGATGCCCTAGCTTTTTTATACGCCTCTTCTTTTCTTTCTTTGTATCTCTTTTGAAAGAGATATCAGTCTCTCTTTTGATGAGACTTGGTAACTGCTATTCCTTGGTTTCTTCTGATGGTTGACCGTATTGTTGGCCTTGGTTAACCACGTCTTCTTCACGGTTGATGTGTTCTTCGTGAGCACTTGGAATCCCACTGATGCGAAAAGGTTTTTCGTTCACTTGTGGGGATCTTTTTGCCGTGTATCATTTTTTTTTGAATCAAGTGGTGATTCAAAATAAATTAAGGGTGCTTGGCGCTTGGTTTGATTCTTCATAAACAGGTGTGTTTGTTCCTTTGATGTTTCTGATTTGTGCCCCTTGATGATGACTTATGTTATCCTCTCGAATTTGGTTCTTTGTTTCTGAATCGAATTAGTGTTTTTGTTTGAGTAATAAACAAAAACTCGTTCCCTAATCTTGTTTATGTTCTCGGTAAAAGAAAAAAATGAATCGGATGTTTTTGCAAATTAGTTTGAGAAAGCCTTTTCTAGATGCCGGTAACTTTGTTACGAGGCGACTAGAAATTAAAGGGTATATTCCTTGTACACAATAAGATGAAAGAATCTTTGATTATTGTGGTTCGAATAATAATTTTGCAGAAAAAATTTGATACCGAGACCTGGGGATTTTTCTTTCGATTCAAAGCAAAAATAGAACCTTGGTATATGATGATGTTGGCTCTGATACCAATTGTTGGCCCAATTTACGGATCTTTAAATCAAAATATACCAAAAATAATGAAATAATCTCTATTTCTATAAAAGTGTTGAAATAATCTCTATTTCTATAAAAGTGTTGAAATAATCTCTATTTCTATAAATATGTCATTGTTGTAAAGTTACAGGTTCTAATCTATTTATAAGAAATGAAAAGGTACAAAAATAAGAGTTGTGTTGACAGTCATGTCCCTTTGTTTGTAACTGCTATTTGGCAGTTATTCCAGCGAGTTGACTTTTTATGGTTGACTTTGACTTTCGGGTTTGACCCTCTAAATGGGTAGAAAACGGGTAGATTGGGATTAACCCAATAATTTTGTTGATTGCAGTGTGGAAATTTGACATGGGAGAATTCTGAATTACATGGAGGACTTTGACCGCGTGCAAATGAGGTGCGAAACTTATCCTTAAATATTGACATGCCGATTTCTGTATTTTTATTCAGAATGACCAATGTAAAGAGGGTGTCAAGGCCGACACTGCCGGTTGAGTCTAGAAAAAAAAAATTTACCTGCCACAAAGTATAAACACCCGTTTAAATGAAAAAACCTGGTATTAATGAAAATAACAAATAGAGAACGAATTTGAAACTCAGAACACGTCTATAAAAAACCTTATATAGACCGGTACAAACTTTGAAACCCGGCTTCTATTTGTTAATTAAAGCAGACCTGTCTTAAGAAAAGACCCGGTCTAATTCTCCAAAAATATGAGCGACGCTTTGCGCCCTCTTATTTGTTTAAAAAAATTTCAATGAAATTCAAACTAACACTATAGCTACACTTTCATAAGTTCATTTCTTCTCTAACACTAGCTTCCACACATTCTGCCACAGCCATAAACTTGATGTAATTTCTTGAGTTCAGCCACTCGTCATCATACCATATATATATATATATATATATATATATATATATATATATGATACAACCTTAACGGGGCGTATCAATTATATATATAACGGGTCGGGTAGGTATGAGTAATGGATCAAAACGATCATTATGATACAGGTTTCTTTATAAAAATTGTCTCAACTCTCATTTATGCTAACAAGAGTGAATCATTTTTGTACCAGTTAATTTTTAAATAGAATGGCTACGAGTTTCGTGTGTATTGAACATGCACTTTTTTGCTACATTTAATTACTATTTGACCAGTTCTGAAAGTAGATTTTCAGGTCATAAAGCCGTGTTGTCGGGTCCTACAGGTGTTGTCGTCATGTACTCTCAGACCCTTTTCGGGGTTGAGACAGAGAAACCCTTAATTGGGTTTGATATGGGTGGCACGTCTACTGATGTTAGCCGATATGCAGGGAGTTATGAACAAGTTATTGAAACACAAATAGTTGATGCTAGAATTCAAGCACCTCAGCTCGACATTAGAATAGTAGCTGCTGGTAGTGGTTCCAAGTTAAAGTTTCAATTTGGAACGTATCCGGGTACTGATGTTAGCCGATATGCAGGGAGTTATTCACCCATATGAAGTTATCCGCTTAAGAATAAGCTAACAGATCTTGAACAAGAAACAAACATGATGAAGCAAGAATTGTCCCACAGCGCAACAGAAAGAAAGACATTGATGAACGACGTGTATAACCAATTGAGAATCTAGCTGTAACATGAATTGCTATGCAGGGACGTCTGTTGGAGCATGATGGAGATTTATTCAATTCCAATGCATGTGAGTATTTAAATATTTACTCAATATTTAATGATTAGAGTTTTAATGTGTTTATGACTTTCTAGGTTTTAAGTACATACCGGAACGTGGAGCCGCACTTGCAAAATTGAATGGGTGTGCAGCAGCGAGTTTGATGGGTTGCATGAGTAGATTGTTAAGATTGCAAGGACCTTTTAACCGTGGGGCTATATTAGATTACTTGCTTGCGGGTTCACCTATTGTGATAGGTAATCTTGGGAAAGTATATCCTAGCTGGGCATTATTTCTATACGGCCACTTACTTTGGAATGCCCAAGGCTGGTGAGTAACATATTTGACTAGCTATCTTGATATTTTTATAAAAGAATCATGTTCTAATATTTTTTTGCTGATAAGGTTGAGCACACTTTGGTCAACAAGCAAAAGCCAATCTTGATGAGGAAGCCCGAGGAAATTACAAAGGAAGAATATGCTGCTTTCTACAAGAGCGTCACCAACGATTGGGAGGATCACTTGAACCTGACACATTTTTCAGTTGATCGTCAGCTCGAGTTCAAGGCTATCCATTTTGTTCCCAAGAGGGGACCCTTTGACCTCTTTGACACCAAGAAGAAGCCCATCAACACCAAGCTTTATGTTTGTCGTGTATCATCATGGACAACTGATTTACGAGTTAACGTGAGTACGTAATATTCTTTAAGCTTTTGTGGCTTACATTTTGATGCTTCTATTTTAATGGTTACCTTTATAGCTCTTTAATTGAGGTATATTTGGAATGTATCATCAGGTTGCTAATATCGACAATGAAGTGTACGCAAGTATTATACAGTGGTAACTTGCAATTTTGAGCCACGCTTTCTTTTAAAGTTAATGACATATCATATGTGCTAAAATAGAAGTTTGTTATTGTTTTCAGGCCCCCGATAACGATTTCAACAACAATGATGTTTTGCCACCCGGTTTTACATGCACCAGTCTCATGTGAAGACCATTCATTAATGGGAAGTTAGTGATTGTTGCATTTCTGGAAACAAATGTGTTGACTCTTGAGAAATGCAAGATTCTCGAGACCATTTAAGCCCGTGGAGCAAGCACAAGTTCATCTGAAATGGCAACTGATGATTGTGAAGAAACCATTTTACGTGATGTAAACATGGAACAAGAATCAAGAAGGATAGAGTTTTCAGCGACAATAGGAAATTTTTGAATATATGATTGATAGAAGAAGATCTTGGAGCCATTTATGTTGTAGAAGGTGGTAAAGAATATGCATCGTTCAAATCCAGGGAGGTTGCTTGGTCTCGCTATGGAGATAAAAGTTGATTGGTTTGGCTGACTTAGCAGTATTAGTATGAATTTGCTGCACTATATGCGCATTTTCTGATAACTAATACCTTCCAACAATAGTTATAACTCATGCCCGCCTTCCTTTTATATTATTTTCCGTTAATTAATACCTTCCAACGAAAGTCATTCGCAACACAAAATGATCGGTTTATGGATTTTGTGTTTTCTTCATCACAGGTTTGCAAGAACATGGATGTTTAAGGGTTTTTTTTCTCAATTTGTAAATGGTCATTTATTTTAGTTAGTTTTTGGATGCAATCATGTTCTCACTGTGTGTTACATGATGAAGAATCATATCACCGGCAATTCCAAACCTTCCGAGCTTGAATCAAGGTGAGTATCTACTTTTCTTTTGATCATTCTTCAACTCTACTAGAACAATTAATCATTCACTCTTTTTAAGATCTCGATAACGTCATATGAGCCTTTACATGGAAACTTTTTTATACAGGGGACAATATCTTCACAATAATAATTTAGTGTAATATAAGGTATCACCTAAAACAATCATATGATATTTTATAATAATTGAAGGCTTATATTCTGGATCATGTGCAGAAACCAAAAAAAATATCACAAAACTGGATCTTAGATGCAATAGATTGATGAAGATACTTAATCTATTTTATCCCCAGAAACCAATTTTTTGAACTGTTCATTGGAGCACCCAAATATGGTAATGGTCTGCAGCCAAGAGATGAATATTACAACGAGCAATGTCTATTGTTGCTGTAAATATCCACCTTGGTTACAACCAAGAGGATTCATTGGTAATGAATCGTGCTTCAATTGAGCGTGGCATGTTTAGAACAGAACAGATCAGAAGCTACAAAGCAGACGTTTTTAACAAGGAATGGAAGTTGAACAAGTCTGAGGACAATGTAATCTTTGGGAAAATCAAAAGTAAAATTAGCCGTGTAGATAATCTAGATGATGATGGATTTAAATATGTTGGAGCTCGGTTAAAAAGTGGTGATATAACACTTTTAGCGATATACTTCCGACTGGCAACTTCTTATGCCCAAGAACCATGACCAGACTTCAACACTTACAGTGAGATTTTCCATTGGATTTTTTTTAATATATTTTATTTCGCTTAATTATTAATTTATAGTAACGTATTTTGCTAATTTAGTTATAATTGGTAAAAATGCGAGTATGTTTCTATCAATGATAGTCACCTACTAGGTTACTCTAATTTCTAAACATGTAAAGTAGGTTGCTATTCTAATGTATTAATTAGTTTACATAAATGGGGTGACGGAGGTACTGTTTGAGTTCGCTTACGACATTATGCTACGCAGCTATGTGAAGTTTTGATAGTGAAAGTTAGAAGTTGTGAAAGTTAGAAGTTTAAGATCAGGTTACCAAATGGACGGGTTGGTCAGGTTAAGTAACGGGTCAAAACAGGTTCTGGGTGGATCAGCGCATTTTTAGTACTTCTGTACAGGTCAAAATGGATCGGGTTAAAGCGAGCAATTTCATGTAAATAAATTCTTTCACTACCATTACTTGGATATTCAAATTGGCACATTTATTTTCATCATTGGGTACTATAACTTATTCATTCATCATATGGCATGGTAATTTATACTGATGATGCTTTTAGGAACAATGGAGGATTAGGATCAAGAGACGTTGGAAAAAGTCGTGGTGTCAAAAGGAAAAGAGTATAACCAAAATAGACCAGCTGGCCGGGCTACTTCATATTTTACAGACCACGGTATACATGTCCAATATTTCAGTTTAGAAGAATTTCAAATTGTTATGAATCTTTAAACAGGTCGGATTTACTTATTCTTAAGACAATAAATGGATCGATATAGACGAGGGATAGTTGTTGCCACAGTACAACAATATACGCAAATGCACAATAAAATATTTCAGTTTTGTCAAGGTAAATTGTTTATGCGCTCTCTACTTCACTTATCATGTAAATGATGATGTGATTTCTTAACCAACGATATGTTATATGTTTTATATACAGGAGATGATTGTTAGCATGACTTTAGTGGGGGCAATGATTGGAGTAGCTGGTGGGTAGATAAATTATGCATACGGGCTTAAACAAGCAACTTTTCTTGGCTCTTGCGATGTGGTTTTTTAATGAGTCCTTAGTCATGGTTGTTACACCGAAACTATATTAGCTTATACTTGATTTGCTTTTGGCTGGGTTAGGTTCAGAGTAGGTGTAGCATATGTTACTGCCCCAATATATATTACAAGAGCAAGCCAATCTCAAATACGACACTGTATATCTTCAACTGGTTTGTGTACATTACAAGTTATGTGTAAATGTTTAGGCTCCTAGGGAGACCAGCCCTTAATGGAGGCAAATAACAGATTTAGAAAAAGCATTTGAAGTGGCTCAATTCTTATGAAAATTTCAAGATAAATTATAAAAGTTGTCCTATGTGACACGTTCATTCTTACCTTTGAGTTTCTCTTGATTTTCATATTAATAATTGGGTATGATGGTTGTCCAACTTTGAATGAATCCTTAACTTTACTTTGAAACTTATTTTTGTTTACAATTGTGAAATGTGATGGTATCCAAAGAGACACTATAAGAAAGGTGACTCTAGAATTAACTCATTCCCAAAAAAATTCAGGTTGTCATCAATATCCAATTATTTTATCCCTCTCTTTCTTTCTACTTAAAGGTAATATAATAACTTATTATTTCAGAGTGGAGCTGGTATTAATGTAATGACCTTGAATTATAGTAATTCGTTGTGGACGTATTGACCATATGTTATAAAAATATTCATAAATGGGCGGGCCGTGTAACTAAGGGGGTGTTTCTTTTTTTTTTATTAGCTAAGGGATGCGTGGGGCCTATGTGGGACCCACGGCTGTTAAATGGTCTTAATGGGAGAGTCTCCATTATACCACTCACATGGGGATAGAGGCATTAGTGGAAAAATGGTGGGCTCCACATAAAAAAAATATTATTATATACTTTGTGTGGACCCATTCCCTTAGCTAAGGGAAAAAGAAACACCCCCTAAGACACCGTTTTTCCTCAACTATACTGGTATGTTTATAACTTATTTCCTTAACTATATTCATAAATGGACGGCCAGGTAACTAATTTGCACAATGCCCGGAATGGTCATTAGCCCTTCTGATAATAAGATGCCGCTTGTAACATTGAATTTTACAAAAAATTATGAGTGATGACTATCTCTTTATTAATACAGTAAAAGATATTCATACATAACTAAATAAAAATGTAAATTACAAGTCATGCCCGCCCATCGGGCGGGCTTCGAAAACTAGTGTATATATATATATATATATATATATATATATATATATATATATATATATATATATATATATATATATATATATATATATATATATATATATATA
>LBNU01019737.1:34226-45667 GCA_014162995.1 Artemisia annua
TTGCTTGAGGACAAGCAAATCTCAAGTGTAAGGGTATTTGATAAGGCGAAAAGTGTACCGCTTTTCGAGGGTCATTTAAGCCCTAAATCGTATTTATTTGATCAAATATCGCCCTAAATCGTTCCTTTTGGCATTTTAGGTACTTTTGAGAGAAATTCTGGAAAAGGAAGCATTTTGGACGTTTTTGGAGCATAAAAGTGAAGAATTCGACAAAGTGCCAAATTCTGCTGGAACAGTACTCCAGACGGCGTCAAGCTTGGACGTGACGCCGTCAGACCCTGATAAGCCAGAATGGATTTTGGAGAGACATCGTCAAGAAGGCCATTAAGAAACCCTAACCACGGCGGCGTGACAGCGTCAAGGTTATACATGACGCCATTAGATCTGATTTTCTATATATATTCTCATAATTTTTAGTCATTAGTGCGGAACTTTTAAGGGAGAAACCCTAGACGATTTTTAGCAGCTTTTTCAAGGTTTTTTACCTTGAGATCTTCCATGTTATATTGAATATAAGTAATCAAATAATCATTCAATATGTCTATGTGTTGTTTGATTCTATCTTGTTCTTGTCTTTTGATTAACATGCTAGGCTAGGTTTTCTTTGTGTTTGCTTAGATCTAATGAAACCTAACTATTGATTATTGATTGAATGGTGTGTTATTGATTGTATTGGATGGGTGTTTATTGATGTTAGGCTTAAGAAAACTGGCAGACTTCTGATTGGTAACATGCTTGAACGTCTTAAGAAACATGAACCAAGGTGTACTAAGGTTATTTGATTGTATTTAATGCATAAGTGAATTCAAGTGATCTCATGTCATATTACTAGCGTGACTAGGCTGAGTGTTTCAAAATTCATTGAACCTCGGCTGAATGTAGCCTGATCACCTACATTCAACCAGGGACAGTTGGACATGGCCTGATCACCTATGTCTGGCTCAGAGGTGAATTTTGTGATACTGAGGGTAGTTACAACAGCATTATGTTCGGGATAGAGTTGCCTTTAGGAACGATAAGTTGCGTGCACACACACAAGTATTGAACTCAACACCTAAGCCTGCATTTGCACAGACACATTGGCATCGCAACACCGTATGAATCGTAATGCTTCTAACACCACTAAACGCCTTCGTTTATGTGGAATTTCTGCTATCGCTGTTGAGCGTATTTTCGCCTTGGGTCGGCTAGACCCTATTGGCATCATTTGAATCCGAGTTGCTTATCGTATTGAGCCTCGTCGATTTTATTGAAAGTATTGGATTTTGGTTTGGACTATTGTTTGAATTTGATTTTGGTCACGTATGGATTTGATTTCGAACTTTGTAATTGAATTGATTTCCGGATTTCGTCTCAAGTGGACTTTCGATATTTTGAATTCGGTTTTGATCGTTATGGATCTGACTCCGACTACGTTGGATTTAACTTTGGATACGTCTGAATTTAATTTTGAGTATATTTTGAGTGAACTCCGACTAAGTCTCGACGTGACTTTCGGATATTGATGGAATTGATTTTGAGTACGTTCTGAATTTCGAATTTGGATTATGGTATTTTGTGATCTTCGATTTCGTTTCGAATTGTGATTTCGCATTTAGCCTCGTTTCATTCTGCGATCTAGTCACAGTCCCCTCTACTCTAAGCTTGTGTTCGGAACCGTATGATGAATATTGAATTTTAACCGTAGGTATCTATTTGTTATTCTGAGCAATTCTTGAATTGAGCCAAATCATCGACGACGTTAAATTCTTAATTCTTAACAACTTGATACACGGTCGAATCTCGTGATAGTTCTTGTTTGATGAGTTACGAGATTAAGCTAAAATCAAGTTGTTACGAGGTTTAAGGTTTTGGTGATTTTGCTCGAGGATGGGAAAGTTTATTCCATCGAAGTAAGCTACCCAAGTGATGATTTTCTTAACCAAGGATGTTTATTTTCTTAAATCAATGACATTCACTTCCTTAATCGATGATGTTCGTTATCTTAATCGACGTTATTCATTTCTTAGTTGAGGATATTCATTTTTCTCAATCGATGCTGTTCTAGCGACGATGTTCAATTGAGGTTGTACTTTCCACCTCTAACGTACGTATCGTGCTGAGTCAATCGACTCTAACCGATTGCTTGTAGCAATCGACATCCTCTTACGGAGTTGTACTTTGAACTTGTTAAATCTCCCAATCCGAAAGGATTTCGCGCGTAACAGAATTCTTGAGATTTTGAGAGGTAACTTGAATCACGATCCTTGGGACAACCGCCTATTTCATTCATTCGTCCCTCGGAAATATTCGTTATCTTTGTTCCTTCTCTTATTGGATAGTGAAACTGCCTTGAAAAGTAATTTACAAAGTGTTGCCATATTACAAGATGTTTTACTACTATTTCGCAAGAATCAAAATTTTGATTTTTCCACTACTTGATAAAGGATAACTGTTTTTTTTGTTATCTCACAAACCATTTTACGAAATTGTCTCACAAGACGATTTTGTAAAATACTTTTGTCATGATATGGATTTAAATGCAACCTTGCTCCTATCCTAAATGTCAAAATTTTGATCTAACTATCGCTTTATAAATGGTGAAATGTTTCCTTGATACTCTGTAAGTTATTTTACAAATAACTTAATGAGATGATTTCATAAAATATTTTACTGCCTTGCTGCAAGATTATGAAATCAAACTGAAAATTGAGATTTAACTTTCCCCACGATTTTTAAACAATGGGTCGTTTTCCTATGACCCGATGAGCTGTTTCACAAATCCTTTTGTCGATTTTATTTTACTGCTATATCGTAAGCTAGACCTCGGGAAACGAATCCCGACCTCTACCTGAGTATTTGTTGATAATTCTACTTAATCCGTTCACCTCCTGTTGGTCAATTTCTCTCTTACCTACTATTTCGGTTTTCCAAGGGCATTACAAAAGACCCTCTATGGTCACGAGTGCCGATCGCCGACTTGTTGGATAAAGATGGAGATACCCAACTTTCTGATCTTGAATTTGTACGTAAATCTATCAAGAAGATCGTTCGAAGGCGGAACGGAGATGTACGCTACTCGTGGATGATTAGAAACCCTGATGACGTAAACCTTATGAATTCTTGTCGTATCGATCCTTTCAGATTCTTGCTAGAGTCAGATTGGTAGCTCACACGCTTGAGCTATCGTCGGAACTCAGCAGCATTCGCGACGTTCTTATGTCTGCAATCTAAGTGATGACTTGCCAATGAGGCCGTTGTTGTTCCTCTTGGAGAAATTTTAATATCTTAACGTTTAAACCTTGTTGATCTATTGGAATCTTGAACCTTGGAATTTGACGACTTTCGTTTAGTCGCATTCCTATTGATAGAGTTCGTCGAAACTCGCTAAAGGATCCTAAACTCGCGTAGTGAACGTGAAGATGAATCCTCGTGCGTATGTGCTTATTTCTTTCAGAACCTGATGAGTAACTGGAGTTGAATCGTGAGGACACGATTCTTTTAAGGAGGTGGAAATGTGACAACCCGCAAATTTCGGATTTTGACATCCTGCTCGATGTATAAGCCTATCTGCAATCCGTAAGTCATTGATATGTGGTCTTGAATATTTCACGCGAGATTTGACTCGAAAACGGATAAAGCACGAATATTAATTATTTGGGTGACGAAAATGAAGTTATACGTATTTATAATCGACGTTTATGTAAAAACGCAACTAAAATAATTGGAAATACTTTCGGGTGCTCGAGAAATAATTATAACACGGTTTATTGGTCCAGTTCTCGATTCGTTAAAGATATAAAAGAATTGGCAAGATTAGTCCTTGAGGGAGCATTAGGGTTTGATAGTAGTCCCCATACATCACCCCTTACCCCATATATATATAACTTTATAATAAATCTAGGGTTATATACCCTTTTCCCTTCTCTCTCTTTTCCCAGCCGACACCATCACCCACTCCCTCTCTCCCCATTATCCGGCCATTATTTCCGGCCACCGGAGCTCCACCGCCGCACGTGACATCACACCGCCACTATCATCATGACCATCACTTCATTCTCTTTCTTTTGAGACATTATACGCGCCGTGGAACGCACCCTAACTCCACTTTTATTCGAGTTTTCATCTCGAATCCACCACCACTTTTCTCCTTTCGTGTTTCTTGATAGCCGAAGGTTGAAAGTGGGTTTATCTCGCTGTTTAGGAGGCGTCTATGCCTCGGTTTGACCCACAACCTACGGGTTTCAAGGGTTCTATATAATAACGAAAATATAATGGTAGAAATGAGCTTAAAAAGTTGTTTGGTATCATTTTCCTTTTCGTGTTGTGTTTGTTTGGTCGAGAGTGAATTATGCCGTGAGTTTTGGACTCACGGTATAGGTTGTCAATTCGTGTTGTGGTTCTTGGTTGTTGTACGGATTTGGATCAGAAAGTGAGCTAGAGTTTTAGAGTTATTCGTGGGTTTTGGATTCAGTTTGGTTGGGTTTGCTACGGCTCGAAGCCGAGACCATGGGAGGTCTCGGCATAGGGTTGTAAGTCATGTTGTGTCGATGTTGTTGACCCTGTTGTTGTTGGCTTGTTGTTGTCCGGTCGAGTTCTTGTTGTGGTTATAAGTTCTAGTCACTGTTATTGTCCTTGATGTTGCTTGTGATGTTGTCATTGTGTTGTTACTGTTTTTGGACGTGGACCAAGGTCCTGGTTGTGTTGCCCGAGAGGTAGAGCCGAGACCACTAGGGTCTCGGCAAGTGGGATTGTAGTTGTGTCAATGTGGTTATTGGTATTGTTGTTGCGGAATTAGATTTGACGGGGAGTAGGATTAAAGGGTTGAGTTGTGATTACGGATTTTGGTTTAGTAATTAGGATAGGATTGTGATGGTTTGAGCCGTGTCGGGTGTCACCTAGACTCCCTAGTCTTGTGTGATCCCGACAAGCCAAGTAGACATTACTATTATTTTTAGATATTGACTATTTGACCCGTGATGAAAACGACTCGAAACGTATATAACCCGTGAAAAATATAATGATTTACTAAATGATTGTGACACGAGTTTTTATATATTTATACATATATAGTTAACTTTAAATAATTAGTAACGATTAATAATCGTTATTTCACATTTACGAATTATTAATATTAATAATAATAATTAGGGATCGTTAAAGTACGTTATATAACGCTTACGAGATTAACAAGAAATATTAGTAAACGTTGACAACGTTCGTTAATATTCCTAGGTTAATAAGGGAACGTTAAATAACAGCGAATACGTTATCTAATAATTATTATTAAAAATAATAAACGAAAACAAGATTTAATGTGGAAATATACGGGTTACTAATCGTTTCGAGGACACGTTTATCGAGACTTACCTTTAAGGAGATATTGAGATATGTATTTGGTTAGTGTCGAGTTACGGATTAGTTGGTATTAATATTATCACTTGACACGATTAACGAACTAGTTGAATTGTTAAATTAAACTAGTATACAACGAGCGTGTTGAGGGAGAATATTAATAGGTGACCCATCCTACGACTTACCATGACCTTACTAAGTATGAGTAACTATGAATTAACAAGTACATTGATGGAATTGTTGGACTATTGTATTAGCAAATACGATAAGTATCTAATAATTCGTACGATTTCTCGTGTTAAGTCTTGGTTACTTGAGGTTTGACTTTGACCATAAGGTTGACCTAGTAGACCATTTAAGTATGATTGTTTTGGATGGATGATGTAGTTCGACCCGGATGTTTTGTATTGAGTTTTGACTCGTTTTGATTAAAGTCGAACATTTTTCACCTCTTGGTGTGAGTATTCTCGAGTCTTGTCTCGATTCTTGTTGGCTTCGCTTGTTTAAGTATTGGCGTGAGTTCACTTGAGTATATGTCGTGTTCTCACCACACACACACACAATGATACCAAACGCAAACACAAACACTATTGAACGGATAACGAATGAGTTGACGACGTAAGATTGGGTAATACACGGGAATAATTATCTTATGGAGATTTGGTTCGTCGCTGAGGAGTTCGTATTGGGATAAGCCTTGCTTATAGAAGACTTCGTCGGTTTCGTACCAATCTTTGGGATATTGTTGTGATTTACTCTTGATGCCAAGTTGTGTCGGTCGTGATTCTTGCATTGCTGTGGCTAAGGTGAGTTCATAGCCCCCTTCTTTTAAATAAGTTTTCATAACTACCTTTGGGGGAGAATACATGCTCTTTTACTAAATGAAATGATTGCTTACTTGAGTACGTGAATGATTTGATTAAGTCGAATGATTGAATGATTGAGTTATTGATTGATTGAGTGATTTATCGAGGTATTTGAATTAAGTATTTGAAGGCATTATGTGTTTGCCCGTTTATATGAGAGCTTTCTAGCTCAAACTGTTTTACTTGGACCTGCTACTGTTTCGTTTTGCTATTGTGTGGACTAGTTTAGGGTAGACGGAGGTAGTCGTTGACCTAGAGCTAGGGCATTTGACCCTAGTTTGGAATAGACGCTATCGCGGCCTAGATTTGGGGCAGTCTTGGGTGTTTCCTTGCTGTAGCCTGACTAGTGACCGCTGAATTCATCTTTCCTAAGATGATAAACGATTTATTGATTGAGATTGAGATTGTGATTGTGATTGTGAGTCTACACTTACTCTAGTTACACATAGCACTAAAACTTTTCAGGTCCCAAACTGTTTTTATAACTTAAACTCTATGGACTCACCAGCGTAAGCTGACTTTTAGCGTGTATTCTCAGGTTTAAGGCGTTAGCTCACTAATTGAAGGCGCTTGGCAAAGGGCATGGTCATAGGCGACTCTGATGAACATTTGGGACTACTACTACAATTATTTTATGGGCCTATTTCCGCACTATTCTTGTATCATGTAAACTTTATGTCTTACATGACAACTTTTATTTTATATTAATGAAATAAAAACCATTCTTTGTGCCTTGTGTTATGATACCAATTTCGTAGCATTTATGAGCTTCTTAGCCGGCTCGACATAGGAGTGAAGTAGGAGCTTATAGAGTTGGGAGAAGTCCGTACACACTCCCACGAATGGTATTAAAGAATACAATCCGTCATCCACGCAATTAATACACACCAATCAATCAATAAAAGATAGTTAGGGAGTAAGGAAATCTAAGTAAACACACTTCTCTCCATATTAGTTTTCACAAACATTTACTTTCTTTTTATTTTATTTTATTTGCATAAGTAGTTATTTGGGTTAGTTGACTAGCAACTAATTCCGCCCACTCCTTCAAAACCCGTGATTTTTACTTGCTTTCATTAAAATATAAAAATACAAAAAGAATCTTCCCTCACCATTAGACCTATTAGAGTATTCTTTCAATCCTAACGACACTATTCCCCTAGATAACGATCAATCCCCCGGTACTTTCCACTACACTATACTACATCGGTCAGGTACACTGCCTGGTGGGGATTTCAAGCTTCTCAAGATCCCTTGAGAAGTAAAACCTTTTTGCGAGGGTGCAATCTCACGCATCAATAAGAAAGCCGTTTTTTGAAGAAAAATTAGAGAAACGACATTTTTTAGAAAACATTTAAATGAACTCCCGCTCAAGCATCTGTACATGTCCGTATCATTGTTGAATGACTTTTCTAGATACGTACAGAATATCAATTATACGAGAGACATGTCGTAAGAAGATTATTTTTTGGATTTTTGATTTTATATTGTTTTTGGATTTTTGAAATTTTCTATTTTTATATTTTGTTTTTGTTGGTTTTTCAATTTTTGTATTTTGTTTTTGTTGGTCTTTCAAATTTTCTATTTTGTTTTTCAAAAATATTTACAGCGAAGAATTAAGGAAAGAAAAATTAAGTTTGAACAAGTAAAAGTGGAGATAAGAGTGGCATAAGATACGGATTTCCATATACGATGTTGGCATAAAATTCTTCTTTACCACATTGGGTATATGAACCATCATCACTTTCACAAGTACATGTATCCACAGAAGAAGAATTTGCACAAATAATAGTGTTAGAAGTACATGTTTCCTCACATTGAGGGTGTTCACTATCAACAGTTGTAGTTGTTTCTACTTCATTATCCTGATGATTTTCACTATTATTTGCATTTGTGCAACTATTAAAAATCTTCCCTTTGGGATTCCATCTAAGACCAACTGTTTTAAAAATATTTCCTGTAGGAATCCACCTAAGGTAAGATCTAGACGTAGTTTTCTTATCAGTTGCATCGGAAGCCTCAGTTTTTGAAAAACTACATCCTGTAGATGTATACCTATTAGGTTTCTTATCTTTTTTCTTTTTCTTAACGAGGGGTGTCTTAGTGGATTGTGCCTTGACACTTGACTTTCCTTTCTTGAGAAATTGAGCAATACATGCATCGTTATTAGCTGAAAAAACACATTCTTGACATGTAGGATAGGCAAATTCAACATTCTTGTTTAACACGGCAGTTTTAACTTTCCCACTATAGTCTTTTGAATTCCTAGTGTTGCATTTTACATGAATAGCATTTTCTTTTGCACAACTACTCTTAGATGCAGGCCAATCCCTAGTCTGTTGTTGATTGTTCCTAGGTAAAGGTTTACTACTACTAGCAGTGCTGTGGAATCTTGTAGAATTCATCACACTAGGTTTTGTACCTAAAATTCCGTCTTTTCGAAGTTGTGGCTTTATCTTAGCTTCTTCTAGGTGGTGACTGTGGACCAAGTCATTAGAACCAACAGTTTCTTTAACAGTTTTTGTGGTCACAGTCAGTGTACTATTCCTAGAAGGGCCAGAAGTAAGCACATTTGTGTTTCGTTCAACAACTTTTGCATTTTCAACAATTTTTGCAATGTCATTATGCTTGGGCAAGGGTGTTGGAGTGACTGGTTTTGTCAAATCGTTGTTCACATCGACTTTTGGAACAGATTGAGAAATCGACATTTTTGGTTTAACAACTGGTTTTGAGGTATTTTCTTTGTCCGAAGTCGATGGTTTTGAAAACTTAGTATCCACACCCTTTCCTTTTTGACTTTCTAGCTGAGACCTCAAAAGATCATTTTGCGCTTTCATGTTTTTGAAGGCACGCTCATATGAAAATTTGTCAAACTTGCTTTCTTCGTTTTTCCGATCAAGTTGTTTAAAATATGACACGTTTTCTTTTTCAAGTTTAATAAGAGCATTTTCATATTTTGAAATAATTGCGGAGGTCTCAACTCGGAGTCTTTTATCGTCTTCAACAGAATATGTTTGTAAAATGATAGACATAATATCAGTAGACATAACATCTTCGAAGAGAGAATCATTTAACTTTTCCAAAACATTTATTTGCTCAAAAGATTCATTTGTCTTCTTTATAAGAGATTTGTGGTCCTTGACAAAGTCAGCAACTTCTTTCAAAAATGCTTGTTCAAAATGAATTACTCTAGCATTAATGGTGTTGATTTGTGGAGCAAAGTCATTTTCAAGAATCTTTTTTACCTGTAAATGAACCGTGGAATTCCAATTAATCTCATTTAGTTGCGTTTTAGATTTCAAAGTCGTTTGAAGTTGCCTAATTCTGGTTTTGAGATCATCAAGATATCCTCTTGCAGCACTTGTATTAAAAGTGTTGCTTGAAGACATCTGTTCCATTTTCGAAAGAGATTTGGAGACAACTTTGGGTTTAGAAACATGGTTTGAAATTCATTGGCATTTGGAAAGGTTGTTGGAAAGCTCATATGCTTGTTTTTGTGGAACAAAAGTGATTCCAGAAAGTTTGTTCAGTTTTTTGTAATCAATTGGTTTTAAATCTGGATTCTTTTGTTTCATTTTAGTTATGCTCTCATCGACTAGATCCATCGTTCCACATAAGAACAACGGGAGGATCATGTTTGATATAAATAACATTACCATTGTACCAAACATTCTGTTCTTGCTGAGCTTTCTTGAGATTACAAGGCGTTTTGTTAGCGAGAGCCATTTTATGTTTCGTATGGTAAATCGGGTTTGTTTGATTAGTAATCATATGAATTGTTTGACTCAAATGACCCGTTTTAACCAATAACTCTTCTAATTTGCAATCATATGTTCTGACTCTATGATTTCGTCCAAAAGTTTATCTTCATTCTTTGCAAAGTCCTTTTTCAACTCATCCCGTTCTTTTTAAAGATTGGTATAAGCTGATGTTTGTTTTGAAAGTTGGTTTGTTAAATCAGAAATTTCTTGTTTTAAAGAATTAATGGTTTATGTGGAACTAATTTGAAGAGTGTCAAATTTGTTTTTCAATTCCCGATCTTTAACAAGTAACTTCTTATACCGCTAGGCCAAAAATGACCTTTCGTCACGCATGGTCGATTTTGAAATGTCACACTGTGACATTTATACGTGACTAAATGTACCGGAATAAAATGAACAGCCACACTTGATCCGACTTGTGTGACCATTTCGGAATTCTTTTCTCACACATTTGAATATTTATGTGACTAGAGGCAACTGGAAAAAAAAATTGATTATTTAGTCACTTTTAATTCGACACGTGTGACCGATACAAATGAGCTCGAAACATTAGTCACACTATAGATATACATATGTGACAAATATATGTCACACAATTTAAAAGTGTGACCATATATAGGTAATTGTGTATGTGGCTAAATTATATAGTCAAGTTTGTCACACATTATTTAAACGTGACTGCTATTCTTTTCTAAATACTTAGCCACATATGAATTTGAAATGTGTGACAACTGAAAAGTAAGTTTGAAGCGTTAGTCACGATATGCATTTAAAAGTGACAAATATATGTCACACAGTTGACGAGTGTGACCAAATGTCATATATGGTCACACTAAACCATAGAAACATGATTAAGTGTAACGAAATTTTTTCGATACATATGGTCACGTAAGTTAATAAGTGTGTCTAAATTTTAGTGTGTGTTTGCTTACCAAATCCTAATGTGTATAGTCACACTTAATTGAAGCCCGATCATGTGACTGTAGGCTTCACAATAGTCACACCATATCAAAAATGTGTATCTAAATGATGTTTATGGCCACATTATAAGGGTATTTTATGTGACCAATACATTCAAAATAGTCACATTGAGTTTTTGTGTGACTAAACATAGTCATATTTTGTCACACATTACTTAAGCGTAGTCACAATTCGATAAATATGGTCACACATTTCTGATAACTTATGTAATTTGATATTTACTTAATTGAGTTCAGTCTATTAGTCATGACTGCATATTGACTAGTTTTTCAACCACTGTTTTTTCAACAAATTGTGCCTGAAATTGAGAATCTTTCATACCAAACACTGTTTTTTTCAACTCTGCACTATATAAAGGCATACACATACATGAAAACTGCATATATACAAGACAACTGTAAAAAAAATATGCAGGGTGTTTACTGCTGCTAGTACATAATTAATACTGCTAGTATACAGTTTATGCTGCCAGAAGTTATAGTTTTGTATAATCTGGAAT
>LBNU01019738.1:4331-14772 GCA_014162995.1 Artemisia annua
ACTGCCGAGCAATTCTCATTCAAAGGTGTAGTCGACATTTCATACAATTTATCCTTATTATTCAACAAGTTTTTAAGCATTGATGAAAACTTTGGCATTAACACAACAGCATCAGCAAGACTCAAATCAAAGCGAATGTCTTGAAACATCTTAAAGAACTTTTCCTTCATTATGTCATTTTTATCTTGACGTTTTTGCTCATTAAGACGAAAAGGGTATGGAAGACTTGTTTTAACTGGTTCATCTTGTTCAAAAACAATTTTCTCTTTTCCTTTTGAAACATTTGCATTTTCATTTGTCGATTGAACCACCGGAGGTTGGATATTTTCGGTCCTTCCTTGGTGAATAGGAATTCTCGTATCCGTTGTCACCTCGGTTGCACGGTCTACTACCTTTGAAGGAGGAGTATAAGAGGTAGTTGGAACCGTTGGTTCTTTGTAAGAAACGCCACTGCGTGTTGTGATCGCCTTGACATCGCCCCTCGGGTTAGCGATCGTGTTGCTAGGTAAAGAAGTGGTACCCGAACCTGAGGGTCGATCATTTAAACGCTTGTTTAATTCAGCCATTTGATTAATCAATACATGATTCATTTCCTCTTGTTTTGTAATTTGTGCCTGCTGACTTTGCAAAACGGTTTGGTTGTTTTGATTTTGACGAAGTAATTCTGCTAACAACTCATCCGTGTTCGATTGATTTTGCACAACACCTTGATTCTGGTTAAAAGTTTGCCCACGGGCATTGTTATTAAAACCATGACCTTGATTTTGAAAATTACCAAAATTAGCTCCTTGATTTTCCAAAACTTAACATGATTATTTGAAATCTGGTTTTTGATTAATCCTTGATTTTGTTTTGAAAAACTTGATATGAGATCTGATTTTGATTGGAACTTTGATTACCATGAACTTTGCACATTTATGGTTTGGTGCGATTATTTAAAACCTGTGGTGTCCAAGAAAGTTGGTGGAAAAACGGTAGCTTGAAAGGAGATGGCGGTCTCCTTGGGGGTTTGGTATTCGGTACCACCATGTGTTAGGCAGCGTAACACGTGGCTCGTTATGGACGTTACAATTTGTCCGACATTCGTAATATGAATGGGACCACCAAATTTCGCAACTTGGGTTAACTGCATTGACATATGAGATTGGTTTTCCTTGTGTTTGTTAAATTCCATTTGTTTTGTAGAACACATAGCTTCAGCATTTTGTTTGTTATTGACAACAAAAAATCATCGTTATCCTTGATTACTAGCACTTGACACTGTGTTTTTGTTCCGTGAAGTTCGCAACTCCTTGATTTTGTTTAATGATTTGTGGAATGCATTCTTTGAGTGTTTCGAGATAACAAATGCCAACCAGCAGCAGAAATTGAGCGCAATTTCTTGATCAACGGGATTCAAACCATTATAGAGTTATCGATTGAATGCCATTCAGAAACCCGTGTCTGACAACTTTTCAAAGTTTAACTTCTTTGAATCGATCCCAGCCTCGCTAAATGAAATTCATCGAAAGACCTTGTTGGGAACGAAAGGAATTTGAGTACGAAGATTTGAGTTTTTTTGAAGGTGACAGAAATGGTTTAAAGGAACTTGCTAGCCAAAATCTCCCCAAGTATGAATCGAATTGGGGGGATTCCTTTGTCTAGCAAAGGATACGAGCAGCTCCTTTGGAGGAAGGGAAACCAATTTCAATTTGACACATTATACGGAACTTGGTTTGATCTTAATTGGTTTCAGCATGGCGGTTATGTTCGAATGTGAACATGAGGATTCGTGATCAAAAACTATGAAGGATATACCCGAAAATGAGAATTGAGTATTCCTATGATTTGATTTCAATGAATTGCTTTGAATATCGGGAAATAGCAATGGTTTGTCTCATACCTGGAAAGGCGATTGAGTTTTGCTCCTCCATTGCGTAAATTCATGAATAAGAGTTGGTTACCACCACGCGGCGGTGTTTTCACCATTGTCTTGTGCACCGTTGTTGTTTGGTTATTCATTTCCTGGTGATATGAATCTTGAGGATCACGTAACTCGGGTACGTCCTTTGTGCTTTCGTCTACGACAGCCTTGCGAGTTAAGAAGGCACTGTAGAGAAGAAAGAAGAAGAAACTCTCAAGTTAGACTTGGAATGAGTGATCATACAAATCCAAAATTAAAACAAGTGAATAAAAGGGTAGAAAGGAAATCTTTTTTGGTTTTAGTTATAAAGAAAAAGAAAATATTTTGGCTTTTATAGGTTTTATAAATTTTAGTTTTTTATGTTTAAGAAAAGCGTTAACGTTCTAAAAGAAGGTGTCTTCAAATCACAAGTCTCGAACGACAACCGATTAATCTTAAATCAACCGCTCCCGGCAGCGGCGCCAAAAATTGATCGAGCAAACTAAGCGGTGAAGCTTGTAAACCACGGGGTTCATTTGTCCAACGAGGGTTTTGAATGGGATATGGGTCACTCGATCCGTGAGTATGGAAGTGAATGGTTTTAAAAGTTTTTGATTTTGGTTTTAGTTATACTACGAAAGATTTGATGAAATTTAAATGTTTAAAGAACGATAATAAAAAATAAGTTGAACATAAGAAAACAAGAACTAAGTAATTAGTAGAAAGAATTAAATAAGGTAGAAATAAAGAAAATGTTTTTGGAGTTTTAATTTTAATAACGAAAAGAAAATTAACTAAAGTAATGTTTAAGTTTAAAACGACATAACTTAAGCAATTAAGAAAACAAGTTTAAGCTAAGTGAATAAAGACTAAAAAAAATTAAAGAAATTTTGGCAGTTCCGTTAAGAAATAAACCAAACGAAACTTCACTCAATAAAACGAGAAGTAACTAAAAGCAAGCTCCGCTTATAAAAGAAATGAAAACTAGTAAAGAAAATAAAAGACTCGACCAAACCAGAAGTACTTAAACTAATTAAAGACTTAGAATGAAACTTGCAAAACAATTTTGATACTCACACGAAATAAACTAAGACACCATACTCGCTAATACTCTAGACTCATACTCGCAAGACACTAAAAGTACCATACTCGCAGAAATAATTAAACCATACTCGCAATACCTAAAAAAAATCATACTCGCAAGATTTAAGACAGCATACTCGCAAGAGTTTTAATCCCAAACTCGCAAAATAGCTTGCCAAGTTGATACTCGCAAGAAATGATTGCTTACTCGCAATGAAACTCACACCAAAAAAAAGTTGATACTCGCTAAATGGAACACCCATACTCGCAAGAACCAAAACTCATACTCGCAAGAAAATGAACCTTACTCGCAATGAAATACAATACTCGCTACTATTTAAATCTGATACTCGCTAAACTAATAAACAAACCTTACTCGCAAAACCCTAAAATGCTCATACTCGCAAGACCAAGAAAATCAACCATACTCGCAAATATTAAACTTTGATACTCGCAAAAACCTAATAAAAAAAACAAGCTGGAACCCTTTTTTACGTAAATCTAATGGTAAAATTCAATAAAAACTTATGAAAACTTAATAAGAAACGAGTTTTAGACACTAAATAAGCTACCAAATAAGCCAACGAGCTCAAATAAGCCTAAACCATTATCATAAGGCACGAAAACATATTCTCATGCAAAGGTGGTAAAGGACTTATATAAGCTTTTGTAAGAATGATAAGAAACAAAATAAGCTTGCAAGATTAGAAGAAGTAATAAGATTAAAAGACCAAAATAAACTATGAAAGATTTAAGACACCAAAATAAGCTTGCATTAATAAAAATTACACTAAGACTTGAAAATAAACTAAAATCTAACTATCTCAAATGAAGCTAGGAGGTGGTATTTAAGGGAGCAAGGGATGCTTCCTTATTTACAACTTGAACACTTAGCCCCCTAAACTTCTACATTTCGTGAATACAAAGCGTAAACTAAGGATACAAAGCTATTAAACTTTCTAAAATGTAACTTAAATCCTTGTAACTTTGAGGTGATGTGCTGACGAGCTTTCCAAAGATCTTCAAAAGCATAAAAGTGATCACTTGCTCGGATTTAGAAAGTTTAACTTCATAATCATCTTTGAGCTTTGATTAAGCGTCTCTTTTATTTTCTTGAGCCTTTGAGAAATAATTTGTCTTCACGGGCTTTTCACAAGTAGATTTCATCTTTTACTTCACTTTCAAACTCTTTTCCACATCTCGTGCTCGTTTTAGGCTTTTAGGTTGCTTTTCACGTTGTTTTTGCAATATCCTTACCTGCACAGTCATAAACACAAAAACACGATATCTTTGGCTTTGAACGTTAGTTTTTGGTCTATAATAGTCTAATAATGGTGAATAAAAGATAGGTGAATAAGCACATATCACTGGACTTAGTAACACTTGACGCCGTCAGGTGTAAACTTCTCAATTCTTCTTTAGGGCGTCTGGTAAAGTCAAAATCCAACTCCTTTGTCTTCAAGTGACGGCGTCAGCTTGTAACTCCTGATGCTGTCAGGTAGGATTTCCAGCATGATTTGAGACTTTGTCGTTTTCTTCACTTTTATGCTCCAAAAACGTCTAAAATGCAATGTTTTCCAGAATTTCTCCCAAAAGTACCTAAAATGACAAAAGGAACGATTTATGGCAATATTTGATCATAAAATAACAATTTAGGGATTAAATGACCCCCTAAAAGCGTAACACTTTTCGCCTCATCCACGGCGTCAGCCATTAAAAGGGGACGCCGTCACCAATGTAAATCTATATATAATTTTCGATTTTTCATTCATAAGAGAGAACTTTTTGGGTGGGGAACTTTTGGTGTAAAACCCTAGTCTGACTTTTGCAGTAATTTTAGGGTTTCAAACCCTCTTTTCTTCCATGTTCAATTGAAGATAAGTTATCCATTAATCATTCAATATGTCTATGTGTTGTTTGATTATATCGTATGCTTTTATTTCTTTTAACATGCTAGCTTAGATTTACTTGTGTTTTCTTAGATCTAATAAAACCTAGTTATTGATTATTGGTTGTTGGTTTTTCATTAATTGTTGTGGGTGATTGATTTTAGCGTTAGGCTTAATGAGGCCATGATAGGATACTAAACCTGTCGTCATAGGAATAGATAGAAGCTTATAGAGTTGGGGAATATCGTACACGGCCCCACGAATGGTATTAAGGAATGCAAACCTTCATCCACGCAATTGTGAAAAACCAATTAATCAATAAAAGATAACTAGGGAGTAAGGAAATTTAAGTAAACATGCTTTTCTCCATATAAGAAGTTCTACCATTTTATTTTCTTGTTATTTTATTTTTATTGTTTAAGTAGTTATTTGGGTTAGTTGGTTAGCAACTAATTCCGCCCACACTTCCAATACCCGAGATTTTTACTTGCTTTCAATAAAACATAAAAATACAAAAAGAATCATCCCTCACCTCTAGATCTAGTTAGATTAGTTTCAATCCTAACGACATTATTCCCCGAGAGAACGATCAATCCTCCGGTACTTGCCACTCACTATACTACATCGGTCACGTACACTGCCTGGTGGGGATTGCAAGCTTCTCAAGATCCCTTGAGAAGTAAAACCTTTTGCAAGGTTGCAAAACCACGCATCAAGTTTTTGGCGCCACTGCCGGGGAATAGTTATTTCTTAGGTTGATTTTTATCTTTATTAGGTCTACTCACTAGATTCCTTTCTAGTGAGATTTTTATTTTATTTTTATAGGATTTCTTTAGTCTATCTTATTCTTTGTGTCTTTGTTCGTAAAAACCTTTCCACTGACTATTCTGTTTGCCATTATGGTAGCTGCGAATCCACCCCTTACGCCTGACGAAGTAGCTTTGTTGCGTAGTCGAATTGAGGATGAGATTAGGGAGCTTAGAGAGCTCAATAGGTTGATAGATATTAAGCTTGATTACGCACTAAACAACTTAGCAACCACCATATATTCAGTTGAGGACCCAGAACCTAATAATCTTGCGATTATAAAGGTTGTAGAGGGACTAGAGGAAGGGGAGATAGGCGACGATTATTTTAACTTATACCCCACTAAGGAGGAGATCGCTTACTATAACAATATAATTGATAATCCTCAACCCTCTTTCATTAAAATTGACCCTAAAATAAAGAGAGGTAGTCCTAAGAATGTGAAGATACCATGTATGATTGGATATAAATATGTTGAGCAAGCTTACATCGATTTCGAATCCCCAATCAACGTCATGTCTTCAAGTGTCTACAACGATATCATGAATACACGAGTTGAACCTAGGAGAGATCCCAATTACCCCGGTGGGATTTGTAATTTTGTCGAGAGAGTTAAGGATCTTGTTAATACGTAAAGATCACAACTTTATCAATCTAAATCACGTATAATATGTAGAAAAGAGATGAGAAAGATGGTGACTTGATGTATAATATGAGGCGTATGGAATAGGACTTTTATTAGAGAAAACACACATAAAACATATACAAGCACACATCTCAAACGAGAGTTTGAGATGTATTTATAGTACAATATATGATGCCCTAAAGGGTTTGATGGGCTTGGGCTTGGACTTGGACTTTTACATAACATTACAAGACTTTTCTAATAATGCTTATAACATATTAGATTAACTAGCCCAAACGCCCAATAACTATTTCTACCTACACGACACACTAAATTTAAACGATGAGAACGACCATCACTTTCTATAAATATTTTTAATGCTAACAATCTCCCCCTAAGGGATGGTCGTTCGAATGATGTTCCCTGTGATTTGGTCTAAGTCATCTTTTGATGTTGAACTTTGTGTGTCGTTGTAGAATAGTCTTTTCGTCTTTGTTCCTTCATGCTTTGTGATCTTTGATGAATAACACTTTTCTTTGTTCTTTGTTGTTGTGGTGGATTCATCTGCCTTTCGTCACATGTTTGTCTTTATGGTTAAACGCCTTTCCAACATGCTCATACGTCTTTAGTCTTTGTCATACATACATTTGTTATTCCCGTTCTTTCACTTTGATCTTTGTCACTTAACATTGTAGATTCTTTCACATAATGTAGAATCTTTCTTTGACCTCTTCTATGCATCGATCCTTGGTGAGAACTTTCTTTGACTTTGAGATGTATGTATGAGCATGTGGAAATTAGTGTGGTGGTTGTACCTGCATAAAACAGTTAGCAATTAAGCATCCGGTACTTACAGGTTCGGAATTAGAGATCGTCAACAGAATAATGTGAAGACTCCTTCTAATCCTTACCATGGCCGTTCCTAATCGGATACCCTCGAAAGAGCTTACACAGACATACCGAAGTACACCCACGATTAGGTGAATCGCTGGAGATCACCCCACAACTGTAGACCGTTTGAAACCACCGAAACACTAAGCGTAACCCAAAAGAGATTACCGAAGTGACCTGCTGTCAGGGCTATTTGATGTTGACCCTGGCAGGAGTTTCCATTCAATCATGGAGAAGCACAGTTTTACATTCTCTCATAAATGTTCTGGCAGATTGCTAAGACCTGCGTAGGACTCTAAAGTTTACATCTGGCATCCATTGATGTAGAACAACCAGTGTAATAATATCGTGTGTTCCTATGAGATCTTTTGATGAATCTCTTGGCTCTAGACTCAATAAGTGCACATTTAGTCATTGGAGGAATGGAGCAGAGTACCTCCTTTTCAATATCAACACACTCGGAATGAGTGGTCAATAGATTATGCAGGGTTCTCCGTGAGAATGAAACAAGTATCTTTTGAGAGATACTCGAGTGGCTAGAAGGTTTAAGTGCAGTGCGTCACCGGGTCCATGACGTCTTGTCTTCAATACCGGTGTTACCTTGGTAACAACCAGTAACATATGAGTTGAACCCGGTGTCTGCCCTAAAGTTGAACATATGGAGGGCTATTTCTTTTCACCCTTTTCATTACTTTTCTTTTTAATTCTTCAACCCCTTCTTTCTCCTTTCATTCTTTACTCCTTTTTTCAAATCATACCTAAATACTGCTAATTCTAATCTATTGGAATTGTCCTTGGGTAGATCCCTCTGGCTCTGGCGGATCATAGGACGGTTTTTCCTAACCTTAGTCACCTTATATCACCATGACTATCCTATTGTTGCCATAAACCATTTGCTTGAAAATATCTCAGAGTGTTTATGATAATAAAACACATTTTGTTTAACACATTGAGAGTTTTGCAATTTTAGAAATACTCCCCCTTCACATGTGCTCATGAGTTATTAAGATAAATTTGCACATGTTGGGTAGAGTTGGCACTTTTTGAATTGATCCACTCTTAATAGACATATACCCGAGGGACACGTTTACGTTGCTTAGTTAAAGAGATCCATTATCAGCTTTTAGGTGATAACTAGCTCTAATAACTAACTTGAAGTTGTTAACATTCCTAAAAAGGAAGTTAGACCCGTCATAGTAAACGTCTAATTCAGAGTTTCTCGAAATGTTACTTTTCTACTTGGATAAATCCTTTCGAATACTAACATTTTGTTTCGTCAATTCGAGAGTCAATTCTGAGTCTAGTATAAGACTTTTAATTCTTTACTTACGAGCTCGAGATTCTTTCACAACTTTTGAACATTTTTGATCACATTTAATCACGTCTTCTCCCCCTCAAAAATAGCATATCGTGATATTTTTTATATCAACTGATTAATAGAAAAAGCTTTTGGAGAGATAGACAGATTTGTTTTTACATGAAATTGGAACATTTTTTCTTTTATACTCCCCCTTAACTAAAGCATATTTCAAAATGAAATTTTCGGGAGGGAGTTTCTTTTTGAAATGCGAGTCATGTACTGAAATATACACAAGTCATTTTGTGAAAACGAGTTTTAGCTTGAAATCTTTTCGTTTGTTTATACTCGAACTTTTTGAAAAGAATTTCGATTTTGAACGTTCGAGTCCTGATCTGAAATAATCAGAAGTCATCATTGAAGCTCGGGTTTCGTACTGAAGTATACGAAAGCCATAGTGAAGAAAAATTTGAGGAACAATATGTTTTAGAAAACATTTTAAATGAACTCCCGCTCAAGCATATGTACATATCCGTGCTATTTTTGAATAACATTTCTAGAAACGTACATAATATCGATTATACGAGAGACATGTCGTGAGAAGAATATTTTTGGATTTTTTAGTTTTATATTCTTTTTGGATTTTTGAAATTTTCTATTTTTGTATTTTGTTTTTGTTGATTTTTCAAATTTTGTATTTTGTTTTTCAAAAATATTTACAGCGAAGCGATTTTGAAAATATTTTTTCAAGAAGATTCCAGAAGATGTTCTAACTCCTCAGGGGTTAGGCTTCGCATGCCAATTCGTCGAACTAATTCGTCAAACCTTTCTTTTGGAAGGGCTTTAGTAAATAGATCGGCAAGTTGGTAATCCGTCTTAACGAAATGAATTTCAACTGTACCCTCTTCTACGTGCTCTTTTATGAAGTGGTAGCGGAATCTAATATGCTTCGTCTTAGAATGATGCACGGGGTTGCACGAGATGGCTATGGCACTTTTCGAGTCACAATACATAGGTATGCGGTCGAAATGAAAGCCATAATCTGTGAGCTGTGTCCGTATCCAAAGAACTTGGGCACAACACGCAGATAGAGACACATACTCGGCTTCTGCGGTTGACAGTGTGGTGCAATCTTGTTTCTTAGACGACCAGCTGACCAGTTTTTCACCCAAAAATTGTGCTCCGCCTGATGTACTTTTTGCTGTAACTTGATCACCTGCATGGCCGGCATCTGAAAATGCAGTTAGATTAAACCCCGAATCCTTCGGATACCAAAGTCCCATGTTAATGGTTCTTCGAAGGTACCGAAAGATCCGTTTAACCTCTTTGAGGTGAAGTTCGGTAGGCCTTTCCTGAAACCGTGCTAAGAGACAAACAGCAAATTGTATATCTGGTCGACTAGCAGTTAAATACATGAGAGAACCAATCATACTCCGATATTTCTTCGGATCTATGGGTTTCCCGAATAAATCAGCACCAATTTTCGATGAAGTGACCATTAGAGTACCAACAGAGTCACAATCTTCCATGCCATGTTTCTTTAAAATCTCAATTGTATATTTAGCTTGATTGATAAAAATACCACTAGGGGGACTGATGTACTTGTAAACCAAGAAAAAATTTTAGTTCCCCCATCATGGACATTTCAAATTTGCTTTTCATGAGATTTTCAAAATGTTTTGAAAGACTAGGATTGGTTGATCCAAAGATGCTGTCATCGACATAAATTTGAACAATTAAGTGTATTTTTTAGTAAATAAAGTTTTATCAACCGTTCCTTTGGTGAAATTGTTTTTCAGCAAGAAAGAAGACAGTTCGTCATACCACACCCTTGTAGCCTGTTTCAAACCATAAATGGCTTTCTTAAGCCTGTAGACGTAGTCCGGATGTTCTTTGTCAACGAATCCTTCTGGCTGCGTCACATACACTTCCTCTTTCAGGGTTCCATTCAAGAATGCAGTCTTAAT
>LBNU01019739.1:3562-18347 GCA_014162995.1 Artemisia annua
ACAAATTGCTATACCTTATAAGCTAAGGGGGAAAAAAATGAACACGCCACCCATAGATAGGTAATATTTTCTATACAAAACGACTGGTAGAACTCTCAGAATTCATGGATCCGCCGCTTGTTTAATTAAAATCGAGTCCGCAATAGTTAGATCCGCCCCCGAAATTTATTTGTCCTATGGGGAGCAAGTGAAAATATACAGGCATAAAAAGGTGCGACGATGCCGGGATCAAAAACAACATCCTCACTCCCGGGAGAGTGACGGATGGGAGAAGCAGCAGAGTAAGTAAGATAAGGAAGAAAGATCATAACGACAATTGCGAGGTCAAATTCGTAGATATCCTCCAGAGTAAGCACAACTTTCTCCTTAATCTTAAAATCATCCTTCTTCAAATTTTCATTAACGAATTCTTGAGTAGTACAGTAAAAAGCAAGGATGTTGGGCTGGAGCCCATTAGAGTCCATAAAAGGTGGTATACCGGGTTTGAAAATTTTATCTTCAGAAGGGAACGATAACAAGGTATCAACCACGGTAGAAGTTGACGAATCGTTAGAAGATGAGAGCTTAGTAAGTGCAGACACTTCTTCAATTCTTAATGGAGTAGGATCGATGGGAGTTAACAACTCATCGTGAAGAGAATGAAAGTTAGTAACCTTGGGTTCCATAACAGACTCATCACTATCCTTTATCTGAATATCGAAGATCGGATTATCTGAAATCGTAGTAAAGTCTGGTTCGAGATCAAATAGAGGATTGGTGAAAGTTGTTTTGAAAGTTTCACAAACAAGGTTATCTGATTCATTAGAAGTCTCATCAGTTTCTGAAAAAGCATCGATCTCTTCTGAGGAGGAGTTTCCTTTCTCAACCGGTTTGAAAGAAGGGTTAGAAGAGTCGGGCATAATTGGTTCAGAAAATGAGGTGGGATTGCCATACGAAGGAATTTCTTCATCAACGTAATCGATTTCTCCACAAGATAAAGAAGCATCATCGTCAGAATCGTAAAATGTCTCATCATGATCATCGACGGACTCATTGATTACTATATTGTTCTTCGGAGGGAGGGAAGATGACGGTTCTTCATGTAATAATGTTTCAAGGACACGAATATCTCTCTCCGGATCGAAATTCGAGTCGTCAACTATTGTCGGATCTGAATGATCATTAGCAAGACATGCCTCGATCTCATCTGAAAAGACATCACTTTTCTCAACCGGCGTGAGAGAAGGAGTAGAAGAATCAGAAATAACAGGATCTGAGGATGGAGTAGGATTAATTGTAGAACTTTCTTCGTTAATTAGCTCGTTTTCTTGATCTTGAGTTCTTCTACGAATTAATTCTTTTAAATCATTCAATAAAATTAGAAGCAGTGCATTATTAGTTAGATTCAGCTCATTATATTCAAGCATTAATTTCTGATATTGAGCAACAGCTTCATAAAGTTCATTACTTTGAGGTTGTGTGTCAAATGTTGGGTATTGTGGGTGTGAAATCGGTGCATTGTTAAACGAATCATCATTAAAATTTTGAAAACACGGATTTGGCTCGTACGGGATGAAATCGTTTTGTGGATTATTGAAAAAGCTCGGATTAGGATTGTACGCGAATGACGGTTCAACTCTTGGAGCGTAACACATACAATTAATAAATCCACATTGGTTACAAAAACACCGTCCACATGGTAAACCTTCTTCGGAGGGATTACCACAGTTGAAGCAAGTAAACGTAGGCGGCGGGGGTGGTGGTGGGTAATCGGGAAAGTTTGAAGGATTGTTAAACGAATTTTGAACATACGAGTACGAATTACAAAGCCGACAAACACCGTTTTGAAGATTACAACCACATTGCTCGCACGTACAATACATACATGGTTCTCCGAAGAGGCGTTCTCCACAATTGACACAAGTCGAGTTTGTAAGAATTAAACGTTCAGAGGGTTGAAGAAGAGAATTAAACGAATCAGAGGATGACGAAGATTCTTTTTGGATTTTTGAAAACATAGAGGAAAAGGAAAAATTAACTTAGAGGTTGGAAAATATTTTTGGGTTTTTTAAGTATTTTAAGTTTTTAAGACGAAAACAAATACAAGTTATTATTCTATATTTATATTTGGTAATCACTAAATTAAACGTTTCTCTTTTCTCTTGAGCTTACGCGCGGCGAGGCGGGAGAACGAGGGTCGTACGGGGTACTCAATTGTACAGTGTAACTTAAAAACCTGCTCTCTTCAGTCTGCAATTTAATGTCAAGACTTCCGTATTCCTCGGTTTATTCGGTTGTAAAACTCAAAATTTTAATCGGAAAAACGGAGTAACCTTGCGATTTCTTTTGTTGGTTTTTAGCACGCGTTTACAACACTCCCGTAGAAGTGAGGTCCTTTTTTAAAAGTGTATTCATGCTAAAACACTTTCTACAGTGTTCGATAACTAACTACTTATTAATTATAAAAATAGTAACTTCCCGTGAGGAAGGATCTTCAGAACACCAAACTAGAAGGAGAAACTATCAACTCGTTAATGCCTTCCCCGGCAGCGGCCGCCAAAATTTTGATACGATACGCGCTATATACTATATATAATATAATAGACGTGATCGTTACCGAAGCTAGTACTGGTTGAAGTAGGTCCTCGGGTCGTTTCTCCCAACGATGCGTTAATTTGAGTTGATGGATCGGGATCGAATTTTGTGAACGTGAATGTGGAGGGGGTTTAAGGGGAACCTAAGCTAAAATTATACTACGGAAATAAAATAATACCAACAAGAAAAGCACGTAAACTAAATCTTAATTAAAAACCTAAAAACGGTAATTAAAACACCAAAATAAACGCGAACGCGCAAGATAAAAAGTGGAATTTAAAGCTACACTTATTCTACGGGATGAAAATTAATTTTCTACTTACTAGAAGAAAAATAAAATTTTAGGAAAAAGAAAAATATTTTTTTTGGCTTTTTATTAATTATTATTAATTAAAAACTACTTTTAATATTTAATCATACTAATAGAAATTTAACTTAAGAAAAATGGAAAAATAATTTTGAAAATTTTAAAATAACCTAAAAGTAATTTAAAAACTAGAAAATATATTTTTTTGGTTTTTTTTATATATTTATTATTAATTAAAAACTAATTATTAATTATTTAACTTAATTTCATTAAAAATACTGAAAGGTAGGAAAAGTAAAATTATTTTTCTAATTTTAAACTATTAAAAAACTATTTAAAAACAGAAAAACTATTTTTATTTATTTAATTATTATAATTAAAAGTTATTAAAATAAAATACTTAAAACTACTTTTAATTGAAAGAAATAGTAAATGACCTTAAATAATTATGAAATTTTTAGGGAAAATCTAAATTATTATTATAAGACTAGGAAAAATGAAATTTTATAAAAAGTAAACCCTAATAAGCTATTTAGAACAATAAGCAGTTTAAATAAGGGCTTATTTTTAAGCAAATAAGCTCCAATAAGCACCAATCTTTCACTGAGAGTTCTAACAGCTTATTTAACCCTAATGCAACTTAAATAAGACAGAAAAGCTCTAGAAACAAACACAATGAGCACTATGGCAGTTTACCCTAAAAACAGAAAAATAAGCCTAAACTACCTTCTTGACAGCTTAATAATAAGCTCCTAATAAGCTGTTTTGTAAAACCTAATGGGGGCAAAACCTAGTTGACCTACCAGAGACCCTAAAAAACACAAAAGCCCTAATTCTATGACCCTAATTGAACCTTAATTAAACCCTATATTACACTACTGTAGCAACTGATCTAATGAGTGCACAAGATTGGGACAGATTGCAAGATCTGATTTCACCTATCAATTGTTGTTTGATTTGCCTGAAAATGAATGTGACTAATCTTTGCTAGGTATTCTAACCCCAGAAGCAAAATCACACCTAATAAACAACCTATGATCTACTAATTTGAGCCTACAAACAGCCTACATAAACTGGTTCTAAGTAGTGTTGTTGACTTTTAACATGCAGCCTAAGTTTGACTTTGGTGAAACTTCTTGGCCTAAATCTACTTAATAGATGTTACTAATGAGGTTTAAGCTTAAAATTACTACTTCTAAATGCTTATGCTATGATTTGGTTACCTAGGTTCTAACAGATTTCAAAGTAGTCAAATAGTAAATGGCTTTAAGTGAATTTTTGACTTTTACCTAATAACCTACTGAGTTTTATGATCAAACTAACCTATACTATCCTAATATGACCTAATTATGCAGAAAAATAGGCAGGCAAACAACTAGATTTCACAGAACTTGCTTGTACCAAACAGTCCTTAATGTGCAAGTTTACACTACAAATTAGAATATTTAGCTTACTCCTACTGATTGAATGCATAAACTAGATTCCCTAGCTGATTTGAAGCTGAAATGAACTCTAAAATCCAACAATTACCTACAAGAACACATGAATGCAGTATACCAAAGACCCTCTAATACCTTGCTTCTACTAACTTAGGCAGTGCAGACATTAACTTATACTAAGACACACTAAAGCATAACATAAACACATAGGTAGCTGTAAATAACTAACTTAAACTACCCTAAACAGTTTTAAGATAACAATTAACTACTAAATAAGAATATGCAAAAACGTAACAGAGAACTGACCTGAGAACTTGAGCTTAAGGTAGCTGATGTAAGCTCACAGAAAGCATAGGAAGGCTTGTGTGAGCTTATAAGAGGGGAAAGGTTCAGCTTATAGCAGCTTGTGTACCCCTTTTATTATATATCTTCTTCTTCTTCTTTTTAGAAGGAGATAGCAAACACTATAGAATTTAGCTACTCGATGTTTATTGAAAGACAAGCAAGATAGATGACAACCAACACATAGACATATTGATTGAATTAAAGTGAAGCTTATCTATCAATAAGCACTAGGGTTCAAAGGTTGAAACCTAAAAGTCACAGAAAATTCGTCTTTAGGGTTGCCCTAATGTTCTCCACAAAGTTCACACTAACGAATGAAATTAGAAAACATATATAGATTTTACACTCTGACGGCGGTGAGGTTATAAAGGGTCTGACACCGTAGCTCGCCGGCCAATGTTCTCGGATGCCCTAAAGATTCCACTTCTGACGCCGTCACCCTTATAATCCCTTCTGGGCCGTCACTTTTAAATATAACCNCTTTTTTTTCTTTTTTTTTTTTTTTCTTTTTTTTTTTTTTTTTTTTTCTTTTATTATTATTATTATTCCATCTTCCTCCTTTTTAGTTAAATGAAACAGGAACAAGCTCCTTGTAATAAAGGAAGCTTCAGACAAATTGATTTGCCCGCCTCTCATTAAACACAGAAATAGAGGTGACGGCCTGCTTTTTCTAACACCTGACGGCGTCAGGTGTTAATTCCAAAATTTCCTCTGGCCCGTCATTTGAAAATTAGATTCCACTCTTTTGCCAAGGCTTTCTGACGGCGTCACCTTGTGACTTCTGACGTCGTCAGGTTGTAAATCTTCATCTTTTGAGAGTTTGTCGTTTTCTTCACTTTTATGCTCCAAAATCGTCCGAATATGCATGTTTTCCAGAATTCCTCTCAAAAGTACCTAAAATGACAAAAGGAATGATTTAGGGCAATATTTGATCACATTTATACGAATTAGGGCTTAAATGACCCCCTAAAAGCGTAACACTTTTCGTCTCATCACATGACTAAGAACTCGTAAGAACCACACCTCGTGGCGCACGTCGTCTTAGCCTCGTCTCCCTCCGCTATCCGTACTTGGTAGTACCCCGATCTCAAGTCTAATTTGGATTAGTATCTCGCCTTTCCAAGTTGATCAAACAAATCCTCGATGAGAGGTAATGGTACTTGTTCTTGATCGTTACTTTGTTAAGTGCCCGGTAGTCTATGCACATCGTAAGGATCCATCCTTCTTCCTTTGAAATAGCACCGGCGCACCATATGGGGCTTTCAAGGGTCGAATATAGCCCGCATCCAATAGATCCTTGAGTTGTCTACGCAACTCTTCCAACTCTGGTGGTGGCATTCGGTAAGGGGCTTTAGCGGGTGGCTTGGAACCCGGTTCCAACTCGATGGTGTGATCCAACTCCTTAGGCATCACATCCTTGAACTCATCAAGCACCCGCTCAATCTCTTTCGGTATCACCACTTTGCCCGACTCGCCATCCGTCTCAAGCCTTCTCACCGCCAAGTAGCAAGGTTCGCTCTTGTTGTACCCTTTCTTGAATTGGATGGCCGAAAGGGTCTTCACTCCACACTTAAAATCCCGCTCCGTGCTAACCATGCAAGTCTTTCCACCATCTAGGATACATAAAGTATTAGCAAATGGCATGGGGAAAGCTTGTACCTTATCGAGAAACTCCAACCCAAGAACCAAATCAAAATCATCCATCAGCACCACCGACAAGTCAACCGTCCCCTACCATTCTCTAATCTTCACCCGAACATCTCTAGCCACTCCTTCCATCGGCTTGGCCTTGGAGTTTACCGGCTTGAACGTTCCACTCCCTTTTGTAGTGCTAATCCTTAATCGCTTGGCTTCATCAATCGACACAAAATTATGAGTGGCACCAGAATCAACTAGAGCACGTACTGTGATCCCGTTGACGGTTGCTTCCACATATTGTAGTCCTTTCCCTACAACTTTTGGCACCTCCGTCTTAGCCTTGATTGCATTCAAGATCCTCATCTTACTCATGCATCCACCTTCGCTCGTACCTTCGTCTTCTTGAGCTATCATTCCGTTGAGGCTTGCTTTCTTGGGGCAATCTCGAGCTCTATGAGGTCCATCACATATGAAGCATCCACCCGTCTTGTAATTCGTCTTCAAGTCCTTGCCCTTTTCCAGTTGGTAGCTTACGTGCATTATCATTCTTTGCTTGAGCGGCTTTCTCTCCCCCACCTTTCTCATGACTCGCCTTTCGATCCTTCGGCTTAGACGAATCTTTCCTCGAACTAAAGTCAATCAAGGCCTCGGCATGAGCAATAGCCGTAGCAAGGTCTTGAACTCCACGTCTTTCCAACTCCGTCTTAGCCCATCCTTGTAAGCCATCAAGAAAATAGAAGAGAGAGTCTTGGTCGGAAAGATCCGGAATCTCCAAGACAAGTGTAGTGAATTCCTTAACATACTCCCGGATTGTTCCGGATTGCTTGAGTTTATGAAGCCGACTCTTTGCCTCGTTCATAGCATTCTCCGGATAGAATTGCTTCTTAAGTTCTGCTACAAAATCAGCCCAAGTGTTGATAGTACACGTACTGATATGTGTTTAATCACATATCTTTTATTTACTATTTTAAGACCAAAAAGACCAAAAACTAACCGTAAATGCCAAAGTTTGTGTGTTTTTGTGTTTATGAATGTGCAGGAACGGATATCTCAATTACGGACTCAAAACATACCAAATCAATAAAAAACGAGCACGAGATGGAAAAGAGTCAAAAGGTCAATGCTTGGATCCGGGAAAGAAAATTGAGCTCAGATTGTGCAAAGTAGTCCTTCAAGTTTGATAAAGTGACACAAATGACCCTTGGATCAAGTTTACTAAGTTGGCAGATTCAGCCCTTGGAATTTCAGAGAATTACATAAATGGTCCTTGTTATTTCTAATCCTAAAAATCCTAAAACTACAACAAAAATTAGCCTGGTCCAATTTAATCATAAACCCATCATCTCTTTTAGTCCATAAACCCAAGAAAAATACCACAAGCCCAATCCTACTTATACAAACCCGGCCCACACATCCATGGTCAAACTTACTTACCAGGGTCAAACATAATAAAATATTACCGACAAACACTCCCGCCCCCCAATTATCACCCCTTACCCAGATTTTACTGTATCAAGAACCCTAAATCACCATTCGCCATAATTACCTTCTCCCATAATAATTACTCTTCAATTAACCTTTCTAGAAGCAAACCCCACGTGCTCAGAGCATGGGAGAGAGATTATTACCTCATGATTGGATCACAAGGACAAGTGGCAGCTGGTAATCAGGGACGGAGCCAGGACCAAATATGACCGGGTGCACAAAAAAAATTGAACAGTAATACTAGAAACACATATCAATGGATCGGGTGCATTTAAGATAAATTTAGAAAAAATTGACGTTTTTTTTTTTAAAATTAACACTATATCGAAAAATTTCATGAGGTGCTCGGGCACCCGCGGAACCCCCTAGCTCCGTCCCTGTACGTAGAGATACATATGCATGCATGATGAACTTATTATTTGTCAATGTTCACCTTTTTGCTTAGAAAAGATTGGAACCAGCTATGAAATTTAAACTTTATTCTATTTATAGATAAAGCAAATTATCCTGGATATACATTTAACATTTGTCTCATTTAAAATAGGCGATTTTGTCACATGGTTACTTGAATTGGTAGGAGTCTAGCTTATCTCTTTTGATGACGCTGTTTTTTTTCTCTTATAAGGTTAGCATCTTCAATAATTCTCACATGATATATGTATAGATCAGATTAATCAGCTAGCTAAATAGTAATTCACTAGAATTAAATTGCTTCTTAAAAAAGATTTAAAAAGAATAAACATTGCAAGAAACCCATATTTGCAAAATAAGCATTGAATTAATAACACCTTAACACGTAATTCATTAAGTTGTATATCACTCTCTACTTGAATGATTTTTAGTTTGTATATGATAAAGGAGTGCCTAGCTGCTTAGTTTTAGATTTTGTCATTAGTTCTCACAAATATAGCATTCAAAAAGTGCATCCATAATTCACAAATCTAGCTTCAAAACTGCTTAGTGATGGGATTTGGAATTTCAAGTTTCCGTCACCTTCTCTAAATTAGTCTTTTCTATCCAATATAAAATTCTGTTGAAACACAGATTCTTTTATCCAAACATTCTATTCCACATAGGTTGAAAAAAGAAGCTGTTGGTTACTAAATGAGTTTCCTGTGACTAGATTAGTATTACGTTTTCACGTATATGATTTGCTTCATGCTTAAAAGGTTTGCAAGCTCACACTGTATGTATCCCACATCTGCTCAAGATAGAAGTTGTTGGTTAGTAATATACCATAAGTGTATGTGTGTTAAATGTTCTGAGAATAGTATTATGTTTTCAGATATTTCACCATTTGTTAGGTTGCAAAAATCTAATAAATGCTGTGAAGTTTCAGGATTCATATATGACCTCTTAGCTTTTTTATATTAAATTTAGTACTCTAAAACATGTTTTAGTCTTTCTTATAGATAAGTAAAAATGTATCTTATTAAAATGCAACTTGCAAACTATATAGACGTACGATCTAACTTATAAGATGACCTTGGTTTTCACATTGTAACTTATATACTTAGACTATGTGTAATAGGTACCCCGTCAACAGGTACTTACCACAAAAACACGTCCTTCGTTATTACATCAACCACCAACAAACGTGTTATTTTCCAATATAAAATTCTATTCAAACACAAAATTCTTTTATCCAAACATTCTATCCCACATAGGTTGAAAAAAGAAGTTGTTGGTTACTAATATACTATAGCGTACGTGAGTTTCTTGTGACTAGATTAGTATTATATTATCAGGTATACGATTTCCTTCATGCTTAAAAGCTTTGAAAGTTAACCATAAATAGCATGAAGAAAGTCTTATAGCAGATAATTAATATGAGCTCTTGATCTTTTTTTACTTTTCGTGGTTATCGTCCCTTATTCTTTTTGGCATATCATTCAAGCTAATCTTAAGAGCAGTTTGGGGGTCACATTCAAAAAATAACAGGAAATTTTATCTTATGATGATATAGTGGTTGTCGTTCACACGTACAATAAAAGTAAAAGAGACACGAGACTCGCTTCTAAACAATTTATACATGAGAGCGAAAACGAAGACTCGGAAATGTGAAAGTTTGAAGTAGAAGATGTAATTGGGCAGGTATATGTTAGGAATACGATTTTTGTATAAGAAAGATTCGGTCACCCCAAGTATGATTAAGCATTGTTTAGCTCGTAGTAGTTATATTAGTTAGTAGAACGTAGAATAGAAGTAGTCAGTATTCGCGGAAGAAGGACGGGTCTTTACCCACTGTATACCTGAACCGCAGCCCAAGTGGCAAAAACTCCATGTATATAAAAGGCCCTCTCCATCCTTGGATAGGGTGCACTTCTCATAATCTATTTTTTTTTTTTTTGGTTTTCTCTCCNGCATATCATTCAAGCTAATCTTAAGAGCAGTTTGGGGGTCACATTCAAAAAAATAACAGGAAAGTTTATCTTATGATGATATAGTGGTTGTCGTTCACACGTACAATAAAAGTAAAAGAGACACGAGACTCGCTTCTAAACAATTTATACATGAGAGCGAAAACGAAGACTCGGAAATGTGAAAGTTTGAAGTAGAAGATGTAATTGGGCAGGTATATGTTAGGAATACGATTTTTGTATAAGAAAGATTCGGTCACCCCAAGTATGATTAAGCATTGTTTAGCTCGTAGTAGTTATATTAGTTAGTAGAACGTAGAATAGAAGTAGTCAGTATTCGCGGAAGAAGGACGGGTCTTTACCCACTGTATACCTGAACCGCAGCCCAAGTGGCAAAAACTCCATGTATATAAAAGGCCCTCTCCATCCTTGGATAGGGTGCACTTCTCATAATCTATTTTTTTTTTTTGGTTTTCTCTCTTGGTGCCATCCTCTTTCTCTCTCTACTTTCTCTCTCTAGTTTTCTTCTTCCTTTCTTTCTTCTTGAAACGTTCCAACCATGTACACCATATGTGCTTGAAGTTATGTGGTATCTTACAATTGGTATCAAGAGCCAAGGTTTCATCTTAGGGCCTTAGATTCACGGATTTGTGGTGGTTTTTGTGGTTGTACTTGGTTAGAATAAGTTTCTATAGAAAACACCTTGGTTTGATCTTTGTGATGTTAAAGAATGTGTTTTGATTGTACTTTTATGCTTAGAAGGGTTGTAGTTACATAGGTTTTGTGTTGGAATAGTCATATCAGTCCTTGGTTTAATTTGGTGAATGATGTAGTAGTTGTTGCTTCGTGGCGTTTAGGTTTTCTGTGGTAGTTTTCTTGGTGGCGATTAAGTACAAGCAGCGATTATTTCGTGGCGATTAAGTACAAGTTGACACCGACTAGTTTGGACTGTAGTGTTATTGTGGCGATTACCTTTTTCTGGCGATTAACTTTTTGAGGCGTTTAACTCTGTTAAGCATTTAACTTGAGTGGCGATTAACTCTTGGTGGAGATTAAGTCTGGTGGCGATTAAGTCCAAAGCTGCAGTTTGACCAAAGTTGACTTTTTACGTCAAAACTTCAAACGGCCATAACTTTTGAACCGTAACTCCGTTTTCAGCGAAACACCTGTCAAAACGACCGGAACGGGCTGAATATTGTGAGGTTTCATCACATAGTTGTGAAATGAATTTTTCGAGGCCCAAATCACCTCCGGAGTGAAGTTATTAAGGTTTTAAGTTTTCAGACCCTAATTCCACCATAACAACTTGCATCAACCGAACCAAATCACACTGCTGGTTAATAACACACTGCTAGGTGATCAAGTAGTTGTGAGTTGACAATACGTTGCGAGTTGAATAGTTTCGTGATTTGAGATTTGTTGCGATTTGAGTTGTTACAACTTGTGCAATTACAATCTGACGTTGCAAGTTGATTCCTGCAATTTGACTAATTGTGATTTGACTTGGTGTGATTTGACTCGTTGTGACTTAACTTAGATTACTAACTATACCTTGCAAAGTTTATCATCTCACACTCAATTACTAAAGTACTCAGCATCATTTCACTGTTTCTTCTTGAATTTGTAAAATCCCGCGAAAAAATCTATTTATCGGTTTAAATCATAGAATTGTAAAATCCCGTGCACATTCACAATCATGTCTACCAAGTCCGATTCTGTCATCTCGGAGATACTCAAGTTGTACGACATGGACGATGAACTTAAGATTCACAACAAAGTACAACTGACAAACGCTTCTGATCAGACAACCGTTTTCGAGTCAGATTATACTGAGATGGAATGTTCATGCTCGAATTCTCAAGAGAAAGAGTTTCTTCAGCCACAAAAATTGTTCAATAACGCAGAGAAAAGCTGCATAGACTGTTTTCAACAACTTCATTCACACCTCTCGGTACTTCTAGAGGGAACTGAATTCAAAATGGGATTCAAACGTGCATTTGAAACACTCTTTGGTCAAGATGTTCAGACTTTCACAGACACAATGATTCTTTACTTAGATCAATTACAACAACAACTTGACAAAGAAGAATCTTCAAAAATTGGATCCATGACTGCTCTTTGTGTGATTGACAAACAACTCCAAGTGTTCTTTGATTCAAAATTCACTCTGGAGTATGACCATTACAGTGAGATGACTAAAAGGTGCTTTGCTGATCACACGGGAATTGAGGTTGACACGTTCAGAGATACACTCATCCAACTCATGGGTGATGTTAAGGCGTTCATTGAGGAAAGCGAACAACACAGACGTTTGGATAACGACAAAGTGAAGGGATCTCTGATACAATCATGTGATGGTATTGACGATTCGGGTAAAGCTTTGTATGTTGGGTTAGGTGTCACGATGTGTAAAGGATCAGAGACTGATAAGCTTGACACTACCAGCAGTTCAGTGACTCCAGTCACCCATGGCATGGATGCTGATTTTAGACCGGTTAATGTACAAATGTCATGTGCTGAGGTACCCTTAACTGTTCAACAAAATGTGCTCTCTAATGAACGTCAGCATACTGATCAAATCAAACTCAATTATGACACAAATTTGTTGGAAAAGACTGATAGCAATACCATGTCTAATTTAACAAATATGAGTCATAAAGGGGGAGAAAGTGATCAGGATGCTGAACGTGATGGTTTGTTAAGTTCTGTGTTTACTGCTGATGCTTTTAAATCAAATGATATGATTGATAAAGAAGTTTTTAATGAACTTTCAAAAAGATTTTTACAGCTTGAAAAACATTGTATTTCTCTTGAAATTGCAATGCAACAAAAGGAAGAAAGTCTTCAGATTAACCAACCATGTAAAAATCCGGAACTTCCTGATTTCCGTGAATTCTTTATGATTAATGATTTGAAAGCTCAGCTAGAAACAAAGAACTTGACAATCAAAAACCTGAAAAAACGTTTTACTGAGTTGTGTGATATGTGTAATGAAGTTAAGGCTAAACATGACTGTGCTGTTATTGAATTAGAACAAAATGTGGCTAAGTTACTTGTGGAAAATGAGTCTTTGAAAGTGAATCGTAAAAATCTTAACGAGAAAATCAAAGAAACGAGAACTAAGACATTAGAACAAACAACTTCTTTGACTGCCCAAAATGATGAATTCAAAGCTCAATTTTAGAAAATGGGTTTCACAGTTGCAGCATTAAAAAATGAGCTAAGAAAAGCAATAGAGAATAGTGTGAACACTAAGTCTGCAAAACCATCAATCTTGGGGAAACCAGATTCTCAATCGAATAGAAACCAATCTGTTGTTAGGCAACCGACTGCGTTTAGATCTGAACGACCAATTTTTTAAAAAACACGGTTTGCTTCCTGATCGGTCGCGGAGCCAAGTGCCAGCTCAAACCACGGATCGTTGTCCCCAACGAGGGTTGAATATGGATCTCGTCACTCAAGACCGTGAGCTATGTGTGATGATTGGTTAAAAAGAAGGTTTTGGTTTTGTCTACACTACAACGAAAAATTAAAGTAAGGAAGCGGTAAAACGACATGAAATAAGAAAATAAGGTAAAGAAGCATGTAATAAGGACNNAAATTAAAGTAAAGGAAAGCGGTAAAACGACATGAAATAAGAAAACAAGTAAAGAAGCATGTAATAAAGCGACTAAAGACAGCGGTAAATGAAAGCGATAAGTAATGAAAACGGTAAATGAAATTAAAAGACAATGTGTTTGCAAAGCGACTCGAATAAGTTCATTAAGCTTGAGGTAAAAGTTTGTGACGAGTTGTTTTCCTTTCTCGAGATTAGTTTTTGATTAATCTTTTGAAAAGATAACAACTCTAAACGAATGAGTTAATCGTTCAAAGGTTTTCGTCCTTTGAATAATCAAATCACACGTCTAAATAATCTTTCGATTATTTAACACAAACGTTTAACGCTCTCACTTAACTCACAAACTCGAACCACTAAGCAAAACACGATTTAAAACTACTCGAGACTCATATTAAAAACGTAAAGCGATAAATAATTGAAAAGACTTGTAAACATTTAACGTAATTAAAGTTTAAAACTAAAATTGAAAAGACGCAAGACTATAAAAAGAAAACGTGACTAAAAAGATTTTAGAAAATTTCGGCAGCATAACATTTAGATTTAAGAAAATAAAAACCTCACTCGATAAACGATGAGGTGAAACAAAAGCCTGGCTCGGCTCGTAATAAAAATGAAACAAGAAGAGAACTTGAAACAAAAAACCATACTCGCTACTAAACTTGGAACCATACTCGCTAGAAAACAAAAAATCCATACTCGCTAGTCACCTTAGATCCAAACTCGCTAGCCACCTTAGATCCAAACTCGCTAAGTCTAGTTTCCCATACTCGCTAGTGACCTAGGACTCTCCATACTCGCTGAAATCAACACCCATACTCGCTAGATTTATGAACTCATACTCGCTAGCTATTTTTTTGGCCCATACTCGCAAAACCATGAAACCAAACTCGCTAAACATATCCCAACTCGCTAAACCCTAATTCTATACTCGCTAAACTCAAAAATAACGTGTTTGAAACTTTATTACGTGAGACCAAAGATTAAAACTACCAAAATCTAATAAAAGCTTGATGGAGAA
>LBNU01019739.1:18595-29725 GCA_014162995.1 Artemisia annua
TGTAACTTCGAGGCATTGTGTTGACGTTTATTTCAAGTCTTCAAAGATGTAAAAACGTTCACTTGCTCAATTTTGGAAAGCTTCTTCTCATGAATATCTTTCTGGTTTGATTAAGCGTATCGTTCATCTTCTTGAGCTTTTTAAGAAATAAACTCGTCATCACGGGCTTTCCTTGAGTAAATTTCATCTTTGACTCGGCTTTGTGACACTTTTCCACATCTCGTGCTCGTTTTAGGCCTTTTGGTTGTTTTTGATGTCATTTATTCAATATCCTTCCCTGCACGATCACAAACACAAAAACACGATATCTTTGGCGTTTCACGTTAGTTTTTGGTCTAATACACACTTAAACTAAGGTCAAAAGTATGTGTAAAATAGCACATATCACTTCCCAAGTTGATGCGGAACAAGTTTTGTCAAAACCAGTCACTCCACATTATTTACCTAAGATTATTGCTTCTAGTTCTGCTAAACCTCAACATGTAGCTACTCCTGCTCCCAGCTCCTCTAGGATTAGTTCGAAAACAGAGTCAAAACCAAGCATTAAGATTCGAGATACTTATAATATAAATGACTTGGAAAAGAACAATGATCTAGAAAAGGCTAGGAAAAGGGCACTACTTCATAAGGATGGAATCTTAGGTTCACAACCTCGCATGGTGCCTTCTTGTTTATTGAGGAACATGGCTAAGGTGCAACCTGCTGAGTCTAGGAGTTATAGTAAGTCATCTAGAATGCATATGAAGCAAAACAAACCTAAAACTGCTCCTAGGTGGATACCAACTGCTAAATCTTTTGAGACTAGGAATAGCAATAAGTCTTCCACTATGCATAAGAATCTTAACAATCCTAGACCTTGCCACAAGTGGATGCCGACTGGTAGAATTTTTAATAATGTTGGACTCAAGTGGATTCCTACCGGAAAGCTACTTACCGATGGCAATGCCATGGCTGACCGTGAAACCCCCAAGGGTTCGGATACTGTTGTCACTAACCCATACATATGCAATCAAGTTTGTGATGTTAGTGCAGGTAGTCCTTACTCAGTTGCAGGTACATCACTCATTCACTACATGAGAAGACTCAAAGTCTGGAGGCTTAAAGCAAGCATATCTCCTGCTTCAGGAGGTCTGGAATGTCAATGATGATGTATGTGTACTATGACGTCTGTTCACATCAGTTCAAGCCTCGATCTTCAACATTATGATCTTTGAACACCGCAGTTCAAGCCTCGGGTCTCAATTTCATCATTATGTTGTCTGCTGACAACACTTCAGGCCCCGTTCATCAATGAAAAGAAAGGTGTACGATTCAGTGCGCCTTATCTTCGGAAGAAGAGAAATCTTCTTGGTTTTGATCATCTTCAACAAAATGCTTCATGCTTTCTCCATGTTCGTTCATTCATCAAGTGGATCTACCTATCTTTGATCGAATTCTTATACACTTGGTCAATCAAAAATTACAACCTTGTTTGCAATTTTTGAGGGGGAGAAGGGTGAATGAAATACATGATTGATAGTATTTTTCATTCACTTGCTACTCGGGTGAACGAAGTACTTGATTGATAGTACTTTTCATTCACTTGCTACTCAATCAAAAATGGCAAACCTCGTATGAAATTTTTGAGTGTATGCTTATTCACGTACATTGTATGCAATTTTTGGTTTATGTGTGTATTCAATCAAAAATGGCAAACTTGGTGTGAATAAACTACATGATTGAGGGTATTTTTATTCATTTTCTACATGATGATTGATGCTTGAAGTATGGTCATTCGACTCTCCTCCGTTACCTAATGCTCCATTTACTAAGGATGACTGGGATTTATGTTTGATGAATACTTCCAAGCTTCAAAGAATGTTGATCATCTAGTTCCTGAAGCTCCTGTTCCAGTTCCTGCTGACTCAACCAGTTCACCTTCTTCAATCTCATTGTTCAAGATGCATCATTTAGAAGTATTTATCAGACTACTCACGAAACCCAATCTCCAGTTATTCCTCAAGGTGTTGATGATGACTATCAAGTTATTGAAGCTGTACATGAATAATAATCCGTCTTCTGGTATTCCTTTCCTAAAACCGGACTCTGAAGAATCCCCTTCTTCACGGATTGTTGTTTCTTCTAATGTGCACTCGGTAAATCAACCACAAGAATATAAAGAAAAATGTCGGCTAAGTATTTGGAAATGGAATGTCAAGTGATCACAGAGTTTATTTGGTATTATTTATTTGAGATTGAAGTGAAATTTCACGGGTGAGTGTACTTAGTATCTTGATGATCCTTGTTCGAGCTTTTAAAATCTTGCAATGACGAAGACTTGGATATCTAGCTATTTGGGTAATTCTTCACTTATGTTACCACAAAATAACTATCACTCTATGGAGTGTCACAACTCACACTAAGTTGTCGGTAAACAAGAGGTGATGTACGTCTTATACTTGATGGTTGGCTGGTTAAAGAGTATAGAGTACTTAGGGATTCAATGTTGCATGAATTCTCTTCACCGCTCTTTGTCAAACATTAGTGCAAGCTTAAGTCACAAGAACGGGGAATTCTATTTCATTTTCAAGTTGGGAATATCGGGTTTACTTCACAAAGTGGTCATAGCATTAGCCGTCTGATTATAAGGGTTGATAATGATAGTCAGAGAGTGTTTCTGTAGCAGTTGATTCTCACAGGATATATCTAAGCAAATGTTGTTCTTCTCACAAAATTTCAAGTTGTTGTGCAAAAATGTGTTGTTCATTCTGAAGTATCAAAACTAGCAAGGGAGAAAAGAGACATACATCTGAATGCATAAAGAGTACACGTGATGAACTTAATACTTCGTCTTAACTGAAGTTATGCCGGGAAGACAAATGTCATAACCGCAGAGACAATCAGTGTCTTAACTCATGGCGTTCGGTGTACTATTCCAACTACGTGGAGGAAGTGGTCTTTCGATACTTGCGGTATGTATTACTTCATTTTTCAGTGGGAGGAAATATGAGAAGAACATTTGGAATGTGAGATGATATTGCATATCGACATCTTCATTCGAGCTGATATGATTTAAGTCAAAGTGCTTCTGGTTAATGCTTCATGTACACATTGTTATGCTGACTCCGATGAGTTCGCAACCATCATGGGATGATTTGTAAGATAACTGGAAAGCATTTGATGAAATAAAGATGTTGATATCTTGTTCCCCTGAATTGACAATTGCTCAAAACCATAGAGAAATGTGTACATCGGGGACGCACAACAAGGTCATGTGATCGGGCTTAATCATTTATTCCGGCATTGATAACCGCAGAGATGATCAGTGGTTCACCTTGTTACTTCGACGTTATCGGTTTCTTTGGGTTTAGAGTTTCATAAACGAGGCTGGTTGCATCACTTCAACTACTTGGAGAAGTGGTCTCATAAAGATGACAGTCGGTTTGGGGGATAACTACCAAAGCTTCAAATTAAGGAGGCTAATATTCTACGATTTGGTGTTGCCTAGTGATTAACTCAGCTGTGAGAGTCTAGTGATTTGTTATCAACCTATTCTTAGTGAATTGTTGTAACTTGAGACGTTACGATTAGTCTGATGGTAATTTGACGTTGTGAGTTAAATATTTACAACTTGACTTATTATGATCGGATCTATTGTAACTTGACTCGTCGCGACTTGACACTTAGTGCTAATTGCGACTCATCCGAGATCTCACACTAAGTCTAACTCGCATATCACATCTTTCGGTTTCTTTTGTTGACTTTAGTAAAATCCCGGGAGAGAATCAATCTCTCGGTTTAAGTCACAAGAGTTGAAAAATCCCGTTTAAGATTATATCATGGCAACTACGGCCTCACACTATCATTTAGGAGACTCAAAAGCTTTGGTGGTAAAAGTTTAAGAGATGTTGACTACAAACTTCTACAACGTACTTAACGATTCTCTCAATGTGGTACTCATGTCAACAGCTTCTTAAACTAATTGGGGATCACTCAGGGCTCGAGAATTTCGTGAACAAGTTTAACAGGATAGTTAGATTCGGGTATTACCATTTTGACAGTCAAGATCTGGAAAGGTTAAAAGCTAAAGCAGTTTTTGATTTCCTCGTTGGTTATGCTTTAGATCTTAGGGATACCGAATCTACAACAGACGAACCCAACAAATCTTGGAAACTGTTAACGTCACATTCTATGAGCTGACTGAGCCAATGGCTTCTGCACACATCAGTGTAGGACCCGCGTCTAAACTTTTGTCTTCTGAACCAACCAGTTCAATTATTGTACAGTATCCCACTCCTGTATGTACCTTATGTACCATCTACCGATAAGGGTTTGGAGATCTTGGCTAATCAAATGGTTGATGAATACTTTGAGCCGCAAATTGGTGATACACCGGTACCACCAGCCATCGCAGCTCATGTTCCAAACAATCCAAAATGGTTCATCTTGTCCTGTTTCAATAGCTTAAGACGCTCCATCAGCAAGTCATTCATCAACATCATCATACTTTAAATCTCCTTCCGTACATCAAGGCACTGCAGTCGACGATTCTTTTGAAGTAAATCCATCTGCTCCACCTGGTGCTGCTCCGGTCTAAAACACATTTACTCCTGAAACTTCATCTAAGGCTTCTTCTTCAAGAGATCTTAACACAAGCACATCAGTTTCCTACCCACAACTACATGATCTTCACTATAATGGGAATTTTCCTCAACCGGTGTCCACACGAAGTGATCTGAACACACATGCCTTGTGGTGCTTTTATAATTCCATACTATCCAAAGTCGAGCCTAAAGATTTTAAGATTGTCATATCAGACGAATGTTGGTTTAATGCGATACAAGAAGAAAGACATGAATTCTATCAACTTTAAGTATGGGAATAGCCACCATCTCCAGACTGTGCAATGATTATAGCTCTTAGATGGATCCTTAAAGTGAAATCTGATGAGCATAATGACGTTCTAAACACAAGGCAAGGATTGCTGCTAAGGGTTATCATCTAAAGAAAGGCATTGATTTTGAGGAATCGTTCACTCAAAGTGTTTCTATCGAAGTTATCAGAATGTTTCTCGCCAATGCTGCAAGTCGGGCAAATGGATTCTCCAGTGGTGTGGTGGAACTTCACTTTGCAATGACAGAGTTTCAGCTGGCAGATTTCTTCTCTAAAGAACGGTTTCGATTTATTCTCCAGCAACTTGGTGTGGAGAATCTCATGCCAGTATCACTCAAAAGTCTTCAGGAAGAGAATCAGAAAAACCAGAAAATACCAAAAATATAGTTTTTCTTAGGCATGTCTTCTGGCATCGATAACATTTACGGTCCTAGAAATGTCATTTAATAATGACACGGGTCTTTAAATGAAATTCTATCAGAAGTTCAAAATGTTTTCAAAACATACCTATATGGCTTGCAGTTATTTCAGACTGTAACCCGTTCGTAAAATTATGGTTTGCTATTACCTCAGATAGCAACCTGGTTTTCAAAAAAAAATAAAGAAAACGCGTCACCAATCTGACACCATTAAGACGATTGTTCCTAACAACGGATGAATTTCATCCGGGCATGGATTATTTTTCACTGTGTGCGGACCATTCAAAAAGTTGTACGCATCAGTGCAACCTTTCTAGTAAAAGAAGAAAAGTATTCTTTTCCCAAAATCTCTTTCTTCAAAAATTCTTCAAAAGAGATTTTGTGGTGTATAAGGTGGCCATCGGACTTAAATTTTCACAAATACGTTACCGCTCACATTAATGGCTATTAAACGTTATATTGAAAACGGGTCATTAATTGAGGGGGAGCATACTTGCTCAAAATTTCTGCTCCTTTAAAAGCTTTGTGCACCAGCAGCAGTGAAATTCAAATAGTGTCTCAAAATCAGTAAACGTTTAAAATTGTATCACATTTCACTCCAAAGTTTCTTCGAAAATCATTTAAATCAATTGGGATCACAAAATCTCAAAAGATTTGAATTTTTATGATCGGGGGAGAGAATGTGATTTAAATATGAAAACTGAATTAAATGTGATGTCTTTGAAACTTAAAAGGATGGTTTTGGATTCAAAATATGTTTTTGGACTTAAAAAGATGTTTTTGAACTCAAAAGAACGCTCCCGTATGTGCTAAAATTTTAAAGATTTTGGATTATAAATAAAGCACATATTGAGGGGGAGCATGTGAATTAAATGGTGAATCATGATCTCAAGTGTAAGCTCGCCCGTATGTGCCAAAGTTTTAAAAACTTTCAAAATTGATTCAATCAATGTGCACATATTGAGAGGGAGCAAGTGGCTAAGAGTCTTTCATGTGTTTTTATAACAAGTAAAAACCGTGAATTGATTATGACTCAGATTTGACTCATGAATTGACGAAACACAAACGTTAGAGTTCGAAAGGATTTGTCCAAGTAGAAAAGTACCGTTTCGAGAAACTCTTCTTAGATATATACTTTGACGGGTCTAACTTCCTTTTCAAGGAATGTCAACAACTTCAAGTTAGTTATTAGGGCTAGTTATCACCTAAAAGCTGATAATGGATCCCTTTAACTAAGCAACGTAAACGTGTCCCTAGGGTATATGTCTATTAAGAGTAGATCAATTCAAAAGTGCGACTCACCCCGACATGTGCAAATTTCTATCTTTAACCTATGAGCACATGTTAAGGGGGAGCATTTGAAAAATGATAAAACTCTCAAAGTGTTAACAAAATATGTTTCCTTATCATAAACACTTTGAGAGAATTTTCAATGATTTGGTTATATGGTGATTGTGGAAAGATACCAAAAGACCGACCACTTTAATTTAATGCATGGAGTTATAAGGATGGTAAGGTTAGGTATATGTTACCATGATCCACCAGAACCGGAAGGATCTTCCCAGGTACAATCCATTAGATAGATTAGAAGTCCTTAGGAATGATTGAAAAAAAGGGAAAAAGTGAGAAAGGGAAGAGTGTCGACTGAGATTGAGCTAGGACTGGAACAAACCCAACAAGGTTCTAGTAATGAAGTCTCGGTAAGCACTGAATGGGTTGAAGAATTAAAAAGAAATGAAATGAGAAAGGGTGAAAAGAAATAGCCCTCCAATTATTCAACCTTAGGGCAGAAACCGGGTTCAACTCATATGCTACTGATTGTTACCAAGGTGACATCGGTATTGAAGTAAAGACGTCATGGACCCAGTGACGCACTGCACTAAACCTTCCAACCACTCAAGTTCTCTTAAAAGAGCTTGTTTCATTCTCACGAGGAACCGATGTAAACTATCGACTTGTCTCTTAGAGCTAGTTGATATTGAAACAGGAGACCCCTCCCTAGTCTACGAATAGGATAACCAAATGTGCACTTATCGAGTCTAGAGCCAAGATATGCATCAAAGATCTCATAGGAACACTTGATAATTCTACACTGGTTGTTCAACATTAAGGACACCAGTTGTAATATTTTGAGTCTTACGCAGATCTTAGCAATCTGCCAAGAACACTTATGAGGGAATATACTCATGTATTTCTCAATGATTGAGTGGAAACTCCTGCCAGGGTCAACATCAAACAGCCCTGACAGCAGGTCACTTCGGTAATCACTTGTGGGTTACGCTTAGTGTGTACGGTGGTGTTCCAAAAGGTCTACAGTCGTGGGGTGATCTCCAGTGACTCACCTAATCGTTGGTGTACTACGGTATGTCAGTGAAAGCCCTTTCGGGGGGCATCCGATTAGGAACGGCCTTGGTAAGGATTAGAGAAAGTCTTCACACTATGTTGTTGACGATCTCGAAGTCCGAACTTGTAAGTGCCGGTATGTTTATTACTAACAAAGTTTTATGCAGCTCAACATACCAAACTTATCATGATCAGCACCATCACTTAAGTTCCACATGCTCATACCAACATCTTAGAAGGAGCCTTCAGAACCGTTCAACCATGGAGATTCACTCAACTATGAAGTATGAGCATGTTGGAAAGGCGTATTCCCACCAAAGACTAAGAAGTTGACGATTGATGCCGATTGCGGAAAAGATGCCGATTCATCATCTCATGCTTGCACTTCAACATCAAATCTAAAGATATCATGATCAAGGAATAGGCTTCATCTATGCTTCCACAACTCTGATGCAGAAGATCATGATCCAGAAAAGTGCAAGCATGACAACACAAAGACTACTACAACATCACAAAGAGACACATCCACTCAAAGATGACTTGAAGCTAATTATTTGGATAAAGAACGAAGAACAAAGTCAAAGATCATCCAATACATCAAATAAGTCATCTTGAGTCATTTATCAATGAAGAATCAACAACTACGAGCTACGAAAGTATCTACAAAGATCTCAATGCAATAATTCACGATTTATTGTCAGGGGTGACCTCCCTTAGGGGGAGATTGTTAAGAATACGATTTTTGTATAAGAAAGATTCGGTCACCCCAAGTATGATTAATCATTTTTTAGCTCGTAGTAGTTATATTAGTTAGTAGAACGTAGAATAGAAGTAGTCAGTATTCGCGGAAGAAGGACGGGTCTTTACCCACTGTATACCTGATCCGCAGCCCAAGTGGCAAAAACTCCATGTACATATAAAAGGCCCTCTCCATCCTTGGAGAGGGTGCACTTCTCATAATCTATTTTGTTTTTTTTGGTTTTCTCTCTTGGTGCCATCCTCTTTCTCTCTCTACTTTCTCTCTCTAGTTTTCTTCTTCCTTTCTTTCTTCTTGAAACGTTCCAACCATGTACACCATATGTGCTTGAAGTTATGTGATATCTTACAGTATACATTATAAACAATAAGATTCTATATCCTTTACCCGTTTGACCATTTTTTTATATCTTGAGAATCAGAGGCGGAACCAGAAACAAATATGACCGGGTGCACAAATTTTTTTGAACCGAAATATAATAGAGTTAATAAGTGGATTAAAACGAAGTATTTTTATTTGTAAGTATACCAACTAAAAATACTAGAGACACATATTCATGCACCGGGTGCATTTAAGATACATTTAGGAAAAATCAATATTTTTTTCCAAAATTAATACTATATCGAAATATCCATAGGTTGCATGTGCACCCCGCGGGCACCCCTCTGGCTCCGTCCCTGCTGGTAATTGGTGGGAACTCCTCATTCTACTCATTGGATTCCATTTCTAGAAACTCCTGACACATGGCTGACAAGGACAGAGAATGTGTAGCATCAGGATCACCAACCTGTCAATTTGGAGAGCTCCTATTGGTTGTGCCACATCACAAAGTCTCATCCAAAGGCTTAGATTGATTTAAAGAAGCACAGATGGATCCAAGGGTCAAGAAGAGAGTTTCCAGACGTTTCTAAGACCTCAGGCACCCCTCACTCTCATTTTCCTATAATTAGTCTCCATTTTCACCTATTTTAGTGTGTAGAATTAGGCAATGTTATGCTGCAGAAATGTTGTTAGATTAGTTCTAGTTATAAAGTTTCTGTAATTTTTCCTTTCAAAGTTTTAATATTAGCTCAAATCAATAAAGTTTTAGAGAATTTTCATCTTAAATCAGCATTTGTTTACTGCTTCTAATTTCACTTAGCTTTGTAATAATCTCCAAAACTGTTTTTTTAGAACTCATAAGCTTCTCAGACGCTCATTTACAGCTTTTATACATTTAAATCTTCTATTTCTGTTTTCATTCTTCATAAAAATTCATAAAAAAACAGAAAATAAATAAAAAAAAATAAAATAAATAAAATAAATGTTTTCATCTCTTTAAAACAGCTTGCATACAAGCTATTTGTAGTTTAGATGATCTCATTTTAGCTGTTTAGATCTTGTGAGATTTTATCTGTAGCTTAAACAGTTCTCCATCTCATTTTTCATAAAAGTCAACAAATAGTCAAAGTTTAGTGAAGGAAGATGAATCCTGGTTTGGAGTGATAGTCCAAGGAGAAAGGGAAGCTTTGGCCTATCATAAAGATAGGCTAGCATAGTGAACTCCCTCAATTTGTGCTGAGGGAGAAGAATTTGTGAGTTATTTTCTATTTGTATTGTTCCACTCAATCATGTATAGATTAATCTGCTATAGTTAGTTAATTACTGTTTGATTGTACTTGTTTGATGTTTAGCTGCTAGATTTAGTATTAGTTTAGTTTGCTTGATCATTAGAATTGATTTGAGTTTAAATCTGTTACATATAGCTTTTATTTTGATCATAATAGTGAATCTGTTATTCTGCTGTTGTATGTTGTTGATTGTTCATGATCTGAGTTCCATAGTTGTTACTGAATGATAATTAATGGTTGTTGATGAGTGTAGTTAGCTTGATATCACTTTGATAGTGTAAACTGCTAGAATATAGAGTGTTTGGATCAGCTGATTCTTGTGTGCAATTGTTGTTGTTTAATTGCTACATCTGCATAAATAGATCATAACAGATTAGGTTAGAGTAAAAGTTACATAAACTCCGTGGATATAAGAACAAAAAGTCAAAATCACTAGTCATGATCATTATCTGTTAACTGAGAGAATTAAGAGATTACATAAGTTCATCAGTAGTTAAATAGGTAATTAATTTAGTATAATTCACTTGAATTTTAGCTTTTAACTACATTTTTATCTATTTTAGATCAATTGAAATTCATAAAAGTCAAGTTTCATAAATAATAAAAAGTAAAAACTGTTATTAGGTGCAGTTTATGTTGGGTGGATGTATGCTCGTGTCATAATAAATAATTATAAGGCTAGACATATGTGACCTATGGGGTCACACACTTATACACAGAGACACCATTTTATAGATTGTATTTATCGTATTTACAATATATAAACGACTACGAACTTGGGAATCAACAACGGCCACTAATCACTAAGCTTGTACTTAGTGTATTGGATTGGACATAACAAATGGGTAAGCCCATTTGTAAGCCCTTATGGCCGGCCTAGGTAAAGAAAGGAACAGAAAGAAGTTCAAGGTTGCTAAGTGTAACTTATGTGATGATAAGTCCTAATTGATTTGGTCATATTTGAGGATTAATCACAATAAAAACCTTACCAACTTTCTCTCCTTCTTTCTCTAACCAAACCACGAAATTAAACACTCCCATATTAGGTTGTGATTTTTGATCCCATCTAACCTTATTCTAGTGTAGTTCAAGGCTAAGATCGATTGTTACGAGTCAAGACTAGCATCGG
>LBNU01019743.1:19766-43352 GCA_014162995.1 Artemisia annua
TCATATCCTTGTACATATTGTTTTGGGATGATTGGGACTCATGGGTAAAGTACTAGTGTAATGGAGTAATGGGGAAGAGCAACATTATTACCCCCATACGTGCTAAATATTTTAAAAGTACTCCAAGTTTTTCGATTATCTTAATTCGAGTCATTAGAATAGTGATTGTAAAGTTATGTAAAGATTCAAGTGTAAGGGGAATGCAACTCCCCTATGATGTATTATTTTGGATGGTAGGGCAAGAGTGTATGAAAAAAAATCGAAAAATCAAGAAAAATACAAAAAAAAATATTAAAAAGAGAAGTAGAAAAAACATACGGACTACCATCCCGTTTCCTTTTATGTTTCTTTTTAATTTTTGTTATTTCATTTTTAGACTAAGATTGAGTCGAGTCTTTACTTAAGCAACGATGTATAGTGCATGTATTTGATCATGATAATTAGCTTGCCACCACTAAAATACCCTTTATTCCAACCAAACCGTGTTTATCATATCCCTACACCTTACGTTACAACCCTTTGTAAAGCCCTCTTTGATAGTTTATCTTAGGTGCTTACGCCTAGTGGAGGAGTAATTGATCCTCTCCCAAGCCTATGGTAATCTATTTGCTATGACAGGTAGTGAGTGTTATTTTCCGTTTCCATTTATGAGATATAATTTTATGACATTTGAGAGATGAGAGAATCCAAACATTATTTGTGAGGTGCTAGTGTATGATTTCCGTGCTTGTTATGATTAGGGTCGAATAACTATTTGTTGTAATTACTTTTATATTCGTGTTAAATGACCCCTAACTCATATTTTGATTGGAATAAAAGCTCATTTGCTTGAGGACAAGCAAATCTCAAGTGTAAGGGTATTTGATGAGACGAAAAGTGTTACGCTTTTAGGGGTCATTTAAGCCCTAATTTGTATAAATGTGATCAAATATTGCCCTAAATCATTCATTTTGTCATTTTAGGCACTTTTGAGAAGAATTCTGGAAAACATGCATATTCGGACGTTTTTGGAGCATAAAAGTGAAGAAAACGGCAAAGTCTCAAAAGATGAAGAATTTATAACCTGACGGTGTCAGAGTCACAAGGTGACGCCGTCAGAAAGCCTTGAAAAAAGAGTGGAAATCAATTATCAAATGACGGGCCAGAGGAAATTTTGGAATTAACACCTGGCGCCGTCAGGTGTTAGGAAATGTTGGCCGTCGGGAGTAAAGTTAAAGAGTGACGGCCCAGAAGGTTTTATAAGGTGACGGCGTCAGAAGTGGATCTAGGCCATCCGAGAAACCTAATGGCGGCGAGCTGACGGCGTCAGCCCTTATAACCTGACGCCGTCAGAATGTAAAATCTATATATAGTTTTCTAATTTTCATTCATTAGGGTGGAACTTTGTGGAGAACTTTTAGGGCAAACCCTAAAGACGAATTTTCTGTACTTTTTAGGGTTTCCAACCCTTGGAACCCTCATGCTTAATTAAAGATAAGTCTTCACTTTAATTCAATCAATATGTCTATGTGTTGGTTGTCTATCTCTTGTGCTTGTCTTTTAATTAACATGTGTAGCTAAATCCTCTAGTGTTTGCTTAGATCTAATGAAACCTAACTATTAATTATTGGTTAATTGGTGTGTATTGTTGTTTATTGGGATGATTGTTCCATCAATGTTAGGCTCAAGAAAACTGGTCAACCTCCTTTATGGTAACGTGCTTGAATGTCTTGAGAAACATGTAGCCAAGGCATACTAGGCTATTAAGGTAGTATTTAACGCATGAGCCACTGTTTACAATCCCTATGGTTGTGCCGTGCATGGCATAGGAGGAGATAAGAGCTCATAAAATTGGAGAGATATGTATGCCACTCCATGAGTTATTAGGAATACACCCTTCATCCACACAAGTAACATACATATCAATTAACTGGTAAAAGATAGTTAGAGAGTAATGAAATGTAAGTAAACACATTTTTCTCCATATTGTTTTCACAATTAAATAGTTTTAGTTATTTTAATTTTCTTTTGCAATAGTAGTTACCTTGGGTTAGTTGACTAACAACTAATTCCGCCCCTCTTTCAAAAACCGAGATTTTAATTGCTTTCATATAAAATATAAAAATACAAAAAGAATCCTCTTCCACCCTTAGACCTAGTAGAGTAGTTTTCTAACCTAACGAACACTATTCCCTGTGAGAGAATGATCAATCCCCCGTACTTGCCAATATCCTATACTACTACGGTCAAGTACACTGCCTGGTGGGGTTGTAAGCCTCTTGAGATCCCTCGAGAGGTAAAACCTGTTGTAAGGTCACAAAACCACGCATCACTGAGCCATAAGTTTCTGAGACATCCTAATTGCCTCGTCCAGTGTTTGTGGATCAAAAGAAATCACATCTCCACGGATGTTTTCGGGTAACCACCGATGAAATTTTCTAACAACTTTTCATTATCCAGAACCATAGACGGACATAAAGCAGCTAACTCTTGATACCTCCTGATGTATGTCTCAATGTCATTTCCCACAGTCACGAGCTCATAAAACTCGGTTTCCATCTTTTTCACTTCCGTACGAGGACAAAATTTCTTAGTCAACAGCTTCTTGAATTCGTCCCATGAAAGTTTGTAAGCATTTTCCATACCCATGGGCTTTGCATAAGTATTCCACCATGACATAGCTTGGTCAAGAAGTGTGCTAGCAACAAATTTTACCTTGGACTCCTCGGGACAATTGCATAGACTAAATACCGATTCGGTATGCTCAAACCAACGGATCATAGCAATAGCTCCTTCAGTACCTTTGAATTTAATAGGATCACCACTTTTGAAATCCTTGTATGTACACTTGCGTCTAATAGTTGCATTGCTAGTTTGTTCAGATGTTTCTACTTGAGGAGTGGCTTCAGCAGCCCTTGCAGCAACATTAGCTCTTTCAACCACTATTGCTTCAGCTATGCTATCTTTTACAAGTTTCCTAATAGCGGCTTGTGACATGGCCGGTGCGGCCGGTGCAACCTTTTCTTTCCTTGGTGGCATATTTCTGATCAATCACAACGGAACACAACCATGAGAAATCATACTAAAAATTGATCATCATACGATGTATATAAATCCACAACAAACATAAATACCACCACAACATGAATGAGTACAACCACAACCTGTATAAGTACAACCACAACATGTATAAATACAACCACAACATGTATAAATACAATAATAATAAAGAGCAACCACGAAACATCATAAATATAATCACAACACATGAATATAATACATGAAAATTTTGGCCTACATGGACCGATATATATATATANAAAATACAACAAGTTCTTTAAACTATGTCCCACACCCCGGGACTAGGATAATAGTAAAAGCTACATAATACAGTCTATGTCTAGGCGCCTCCGGGTGCTCCACCAGGTGCTCTAGATGGTCCAGCTCCTCCCCCAAGACGCTTGATCTCCTTATCAAACCTGACAACAATCTCCTCGAGATGCTCAACTCTAAGCCGAATAGCAGCCTCTCTAGTCTCTGACTTCACCAACCAATCCCATACTAATACCAACCAATCCCAAACCAATGACATCTGATGACCCAATTGAGCTACCTGCTCATGATTCTACCCCTGACGTGTCTCTAAACCCTGGTAAGACACATTGATACCAACCCGTCCTAACACTAATCCCTCTACCTCCTCCTCCATCGTCTCAAGTCTACCATCAACGGTCACATCCATCTGGTGTTTCAACTTATCAATCTGTCCCTGTAAGTCAGCTAACTGGGAACCTAGGGAAACGGTAGTAGGCTCTCTCGCTGCAGCCGCACGAAAGCTCTCACCTACATGATACTGAGTAGGTGGAATATCGGAAGCCTCAGTAGGTAATGGTGAAGTGGTAAGCCTTGCACGCTTCTCAAGCGGCGAGGGCAGAGTAGGTGTAGGGGCAATAGCAGAGGTAACAGATGGTGATGGTGATGTAGGAGTAACGGGTATCATAGGAGTGGGAGTAACAATGCGAACACCCTTTCGAGCATTCCTGAATGTCCTACGACGACGGACAGGTAAAGTCTGTTCTGAATGAACAGGAGCAGCATGATGTAGTGATGATGTGGGTGCACGCAAAACAGAGGATGGTGCAAATGGAGATATCTGTGGAGTAGGGGCAACATCGTCCTCGTAAAAGGCCTCGGTATCCTCTACAGTTGTCACTAATGGTGACTGAGGTGCTGGAATGGTGGGTGATGCAACAGGTGCTGGGTGGACTGGTGATGGGACAGCAGTGGATGACATAGCATCCGGCATGTCAGTGTCTGATGATAGTATAATGGGATGTGAATCTGTAGACATATCTCTGTGACAAACAATGTAAAATGAAATGAATAACCCGTGTAATGAACTCTCATAAAAATGAATATGCACTTATGATGTAATGATGAGATGCTATAATAGGGTAGTTATAGTCTAGGGTATAAGGACAACCTAGTTCACTATAACCTTTGCTCTAGTACCAATCTGTCACACCCTGAATTTACCTGTTATATGGCAGCGGAATTAAATACCTGGGTGTAATGATCATGGCATCTCATACAAGGTTATATTGAACGACCTAAAGTGTCGTTTTGTAAATACAACGTTTGATCATTTATTTAAAACATACAGAGTTTACAAACATAGGTCCCATAAGGTTTTACAAATTTATTGGAAAACAAGTACGACAAGATCAAACGATACATAAGTGCTATGAAGTAAAAGAGTGAGACGCGTCGACTCCTCGACTCCATGAAGGTCCAAATGCATGTCACATGTTGTTACTTTAATTACCTGAAAATACATTGCTAAAACGGTCAACAATAATGTTGGTGAGAAATCATAGGTTTATGAAAATGAATGTTATACGGCAACCTCAAGTATAATGTGTATGACAAAAGTCAAATGAAAAATATAGTACAATAGCCCTTAAGCTCATGACCCCGAAGCTAGACTGTATGTAATGCCCCTCCAGAGTGTTTTGCCAGACACTCTAATAATGATAAAAATGAAATGCATCCGTTTGACTGTTGGTAACCCCAACGCGGATGGAGGCGTCACCCTCAATAGATCTATCCACTCACCCTCGCTTATGTACAATTAATGGTTCATGATAATAGGGGAACTTTCATAGGCAATGTGGTAACTTAAGCATTGTACTTGAATTTGTATACTTAGGTTCGTACAAAAATGGTGCAATGTATTCTCCCCCGTGGGATTAGAAAACAATAAAAATGTAAACGGGGCTATGAAAACTCACCTCAAGTGATGGTACAATATGTAGTGAATGAACTGAAGTGATGTGATGCAACTCCTAGCCGCAACCTAAAATGAATGCATGTAATCTAATTTAGATTATGAAATGAATTCGTGTATGCACTTGCACTTATAATCTATACCACTCGTATTATCTCAAAATATGAATAATCGTCGAAAATATAATTTATATTATCGTATTAAGTCATAATGAATATTAGATGTTCATATAGTGTATTAATGTTGTACGATAGTTATTTGGTGATAAATAGTGAAAATATAAGTTTACGCCGTAAAGTATGACACTTGACAATTTGTAAAAATGGCTCAAGTGGCCTCGGAAAACTAGTTGTAAAATATTGTATACTGAGAATTAGGAAACAAACTCAAGTGTTCTGGAAAGCTTGTTACATTATCTAAAAGTTCTAACACTGACATTTTTCCAAATGTGTATAGATTATGAAATAAACAGTTGTGAAGTGAGGTGTTTAGGCCAAAACTGCCATTTCTGGGCAGTTTTTAGGAATGTTTGAGAGGTCATAGTGTGCAGGTTATAAGTTCAAATGACAAAAGGCCAAGCGATTTGAAAAGTGCTCCAGGGGTACTAACTTTTGTTCCTTGGAGTCTCAACTCCAGAACTGAGTCATTTGACGGGAAAATGGCCTCAAACATGGGTGTTTGCAAGTTTTCTGGGCAGACTTGGAATATTTTCTAAGTAAAAGTGCTGGTAGAAATTTTAGTGAACTTATATCTTTGAAAAATCATAACTAATTCGTTATAAGGCCGATTCTTGTGTTCTTTATATCCCCGAAAAGGTAAAAAGGTATACTAACATATTTTCAACAGTTTGGTATGTTTTGACAAAGTCTAAGGCTCGTTTTTGTCAATGAAATTCGTACATCAGCAACATATTTTTCAGAAAATATATATAGTTAGTATATCTTGTTTTTGGCATATCTTCTTCGTCGTAAGTCCGTTTTTAGTGGTTCAAGCGGCCATGTTTTCGTATTTGAATGTATTTTCTAGTTCTTGGGTCCAAAATTAACCAAAACTCACTGAGTTTACCATATATTGCAAATAGGGACAGTAGTGAAATATATTGTCTTAAAAATGGTTTTTCTTAGTTTATACTTGTCCATGTCCATCACCAACAACATCAACTCATCCCTTAATCTACCATACACCTTCCTAGGGTGTCATGGGTTCCCTAACATCATTTTTCAACCATATCCCCAAAGGTTCACAAGTCATCCATTTTAAGAATAAAAATGTTACAAAACATAAGTTTAGTGGTATAGATTTTACATGCATGTACATAGACAATAAAAAATACATAAACCTTGTAAGAAATTTGGTAGAACTTGTGAAAAATAAAATGGTAGACTTACTTGGATGGTTAGTAATTTTTAAGAGAAAATCCTACTAATCCATAGGTCTATATCTCAAAACCTTGTAATGGATGATATCTAGTTCTTGTAAATGAAGTTGTATTTGAAAAATCTTTGTCTTCCCTTGGTGTTGGATTTGGAACGAGCACAACAAGAGCAAGAGGAGGGAAGAACTTTTTCTTGATCTAAAATTTCTTACACGCAACTATGTGAAATGTTTATGTAAAAATGATTTAAGTTGGTGTAACTTGGGGACTCCGAGTGTCCTTGGGACACTTAGTGGCCGGCCACCTCATAGGAGGTGGTGGCTTGGTCACTTTTTGTACAAAGTTATTTTTTACGCGGTATCGTTTAGTGTATAGTTTTGTAATTTTAGCGTTATCGGATACCGAGTTAATTAAAAATAAATTATAACGGAACAAGACGGGATATAACAAAGTTGTACAAATTATAAAAATATAATTTTTGTAAACATTAGGTATTTTGATAGTTATTACTTTATTGGTACAATTTATGTTATATATATGTACAAGTAATGATTTAATACTTGGTAACTTACCAAAATATATAATATATAGTTTTATAAACCTTAGTGGAATTATAACTGATATATAAATATATTATTGCCCTAGTGGAATTTGTTTGGTGTATTGGTCAAAAACTATAATCATGTCTTATTATTTATATAAAGATAAATAAATAAGTGTAACTTGAAATTATATATTCTACGAGTGGGATAGAATGCAAATGATGTCGTGATGAAATGTAGACTAACCCTAGTCTATGAAATGTATGATGAATGATAATGTGACTTAACCTACCCAGTTTCGTCAAATGAATATCCGTAAACCTAGTTTACGTGAAATGATGAATTGAAATCTGTGAATAGGAAAATGTTAAGACTTAGGAAAGTGACCTGAAATTGAGAATTATGACACATACTTATCTTGACTTATGAATATACCAGTACTTGACTGTTTAACTTGAAGCCCCAAAAAGAAAGTTAACTCACCCATTGAACTCATTTGAAATTCTTTTTGCATAAGTTCTTCAAACTCTTTCACCATGGACTGTTTTGTAGCTCCAAAAATAATATCATCCACATAGACTTGAACTAGCATGATGTCCTTTTTGTCTCTTTTAATGAACAAAGTCTTATCAATGGCTCCTCTCCTATAGCCATGTTGTAACAGAAAATTAGAAAGTCTTTCATACCAGGCTCTAGGGGCTTGATGAAGACCATATAGTGCTTTAACAACTTTGTAGACTTTGTTTGGATGTTCAGGATCTTCAAAACCAGGAGGTTGTTTAACATAAACCTCTTCTTGAATCTTACCATAGACAAAAGCACTCTTGACATCCATTTGATAAACTGGAAATCCCATATAAGAAGCAAAAGCAAGAAACAATCTTATAGCTTCAATTCTTGCTACAGGAGCAAAGACTTCATCATAATCAACTCCTTCTTCTTGTCTGTAACCTTGGGCAACCAGTCTTGCTTTGTTCTTAATAACATTACCTCTTTCATCTCTTTTAACTCTGAAAACCCATCTTGTACCAATTACCTTCATGCCATCAGGTAAATCACATAAGACCCAAACTTCTTGAAGTTTAAACTGTAGAAGTTCTTCTTGCATAGCTTCCACCCAGCTTTCTTTGGATAAGGCTTGCTTTATGTTCTTGGGTTCTTCTTGAGAGATGAAACAAGCAAATAGACAAGTTTGTTGATCTCTTATGATTCAATCTGTTCTGTTTATAGACAAAGCTAAGTAAAGCATTATGAGGCTTAGTGATGCTTTTAGCTTTTGATCTTGTAAGAACACTAGAAGTAGGAGAACCAATAATCTTATTTGTAGGATGATTCTTATGTACTCTTGAAGTGTGAGTTGTTGGTACAGTAAGATCATCTTCCAAATTTGTGAGATCAGGACCTTGTTCAGCAAAAATTCCTTCATCTTGCAACTCATCATCTGATTCTTCAAATGGAGGCATGGATGGACCAGGCCAATCTTCAGTATTAGTCCAAGTGTTTGATTTGATTCTCCCAGAAGTACTTCCATTTTGAGTAGCAGTACTTTGATCCAAAGTACTGGGATCCAAAGAACTGTTGTTCAAAGTGCTGTCAATTGAAGGTTTAGATTTTTGCCTTATCTGTTCTGCTTTATAAGCTCATCTTAGATCATCTTCATAGGTCTTTGCAAGTTTTTCTTGAAAGAGCATCCTATTTAGTTCATCTTGTATAGCTTGATCTTCATCAGAGACTGTTGTGGTTGAATCAACAGTACCTTGATTATCATCAACAGTACCTTGGTTTTTATTGACAGTACTTTGTTCCTTATCGTCATCTGTAGGGCTAATATTGACACCATGAACTATGAACTGTGAATTGTCTTCTTCTGAATGAACAACTTGATTCTCCCCCCTAACAGGCACATAGTTCATAGAAGGAGTCAATATATCAAGGTCAAACATCCAATCAGGACCTTTACCTTTTTGATTTGGTTGATCTTCAAGGAATTCAACATGGAGACAGTCTTGAACCTTCTTAGTAACCTTGTTATACACCCGAAAACCCTTACTATTTGTAGAANACCAGAAGTAGGAGAACCAATAATCTTATTTGTAGGATGATTCTTATGTACTCTTGAAGTGTGAGTTGTTGGTACAGTATGATCATCTTCCAAATTTGTGAGATCAGGACCTTGTTCAGCAAAAATTCCTTCATCTTGCAACTCATCATCTGATTCTTCAAATGGAGGCATGGATGGACCAGGCCAATCTTCAGTATTAGTCCAAGTGTTTGATTTGATTCCCCCAGAAGTACTTCCATTTTGAGTAGCAGTACTTTGATCCAAAGTACTGGGATCCAAAGAACTGTTGTTCAAAGTGCTGTCAATTGAAGGTTTAGATTTTTGCCTTATCTGTTCTGCTTTATAAGCTCATCTTAGATCATCTTCATAGGTCTTTGCAAGTGTTTCTTGAAAGAGCATCCTATTTAGTTCATCTTGTATAGCTTGATCTTCATCAGAGACTGTTGTGGTTGAATCAACAGTACCTTGATTATCATCAGCAGTACCTTGGTTTTTATTGACAGTACTTTGTTCCTTATCGTCATCTGTAGGGCTAATATTGACACCATGAACTATGAACTGTGAATTGTCTTCTTCTGAATGAACAACTTGATTCTCCCCCTTAACAGGCACATAGTTCATAGAAGGAGTCAATATATCAAGGTCAAACATCCAATCAGGACCTTTACCTTTTTGATTTGGTTGATCGTCAAGGAATTCAACATGGAGACAGTCTTGAACCTTCTTAGTAACCTTGTTATACACCCGAAAACCCTTACTATTTGTAGAATAACCCAATAGATATCCTTCATCAGACTTGCCATCAAATTTTCCCAAATTGTCATTAGTATTCAGGATGGTAAGAGGACATCCAAAAGGCTTCATAAAACTGATACTAGGTTTTCTGCCCATCAATAATTCATAGGGTGTCTTCATCTGAGGTTTTGTGATAGAAACTCTATTCAAGATGTAGCAAGCAGCACTTACTGCTTCAGCCCAAAACTGAATAGGTAAGAGTGAATCTGCAAGCATAGTTCTAGCTGCTTCTATCAAAGTTCTGTTCTTCCTTTCTGCAACTCCATTCTGCTGAGGAGTTCTGGCAATGCTGAATTCCCTCTTGATTCCTTTGTTGGCACAAAAATCATCCATAAGCTTGTTCTTGAACTCAGTCCCATTGTCACATCGAATACCTCTAACTTTGTGTCTTAATTGATTTTCCAGGGAGATGATCAAATCATGAATAGCATCAAATTTCTCATCTTTAAATCCCAAGAAAAAGACCCAACTAAAACGACTGCAATCATCTGTCACAACTAAGCAATACTTCTTCTTGTTCAGGCTTGAAACAGAGACAAGGCCAAAAAGATCCATATGCAACAGCTCCAAAGGTTCTCTGATAGTTCTTTCTTCAAGCTTCTTACAGGAAGCTTTATGTTGTTTTCCCTTCTTGCAGGCCAAGCATGATTGATCAGTCTTGAAAGTTTTGGAAGGTAAACCTCGAACTAGATTACCTCTGACTAACTTGTTGATATTCTTGAAATTCACATGACCTAGTCTTCTGTGCCATAGATGTGCCTCTTCAACAAATGCTTTAGCTACTAAAAATGTTACTTTCTCATTAGCTAAGATATTCTTCATATCAATGCTGTAGACATCATTGGTCCTTGGTGCCCTCAAGACCACTAATTTGTCATCTTCAAACTTGAACTCAGGTGAGAGAATTAAACATTTTGTATCAGTGAACAAGACAGGGTACTTCTTGTCACAGATTTGAGAAACTGATAATAAATTGAACTTGAGCTCCTTCACATAGCTAACATTCTCAAAATCAATCTTGCCAGTCTTGATAGTTCCTTTGCCAGTAATTCTCCCTCCAGTAGCATCCTCCCCAAATGCAACTTTTCCTCCTAAAAATGGCTTAAAATCTGACAGAATCTCTTTTTCTCCTGTCATACTTCCAGAGCAACCACTATCAACAATCAAATGATCTTTAAGTTCCTCTTCTGGGTTGCCCTGCACAAAGATAAGAAAGTTAGTTTCTTTTAGGAACCCAAGCCATTACTGACTTGTGTTCCCCTTGTGGAGTCACATACTTAAAATCTTTAAGTATGTAATTCCCACTATCTTTTAAAACATGATCAATAATTTTCTTTTGTTCAAAAACTTGATCTTTGTTGGAAAAATCACTTTCCTTTTCAACAGCATGTTCTTTTCCACCCACACTTTTTGAAACTACTGGTTTGTCCCCAGCAGTACTTTCCTTTTTGACCCACATAGTTTTAACTTTTTGGGTTGAGGTCTGTGGTTTAGGTACTCTTTTGTAAGGCCTCTTAGATTTATAAAAATTGGTATCATGGCCAGGAGCTCGTTTTGAAACATGTGATCTTACATGAGCAGTACCTTGATTGGGTGAAAAACTCCTAACAGTATTTTGAGAGAATACTGTTTGTGGCTTACCAGTACCTTGAAAAGAATGACCTGAAGGTACTGGTTGTTTTGGAAAAACTCTTTTCTGTTGAGGGTACCTGTGTGATTTGGTAAAGTTACTATGATTGACCCTACTTGAATAGTTCCAAACTGGTTTGGGTGAAGCTGGTTGAGTTACTATAGGCCTATGTTGAGCAAATTTGGTCTTTGGGAATTGACTTAAGTAATTTGAATGTAAGTTACAATCTTTTATCAAATGATGAGGACTATAACAGACAAAACACAATTTTTGATTCATTGACCCAAAGCTTGGTCTCTGAGGTTTATAGCCAAGACCAGTGTGACCTCTAGGTGAATTATGAAAAGAGTTTCTAAAATAAGCAGTATGTTGAAAGTTATTGTGTGAAGGTACTGCTGAGTGACGAGCAGTCCTTTGAGTAAAGTGAGAAAATACTGCTGGTTTTGAAAATGTTCTAGAAAAACTCTTATCATTGACATTATTCCCTGAGTCCCTAGTATTCCCATGATTCTTAAGAATCTCAACTTTGACCTCTGGTTTATTTGAAGTAGAGTTACCCTTAAGCTTATTCCTAAACTCTAGATTGTCTACCCCAAAACAAGAAACATCCTTTCTAGGTGGTTGAAAAGTTCCAGTGGTAGGAGGAACAACACGATACCCTTCATCTTTCTTAAATTCAGGAGGTTTTGGGCTTATGGGTTCCTCATCACTAGATGTGTTTTCCTCTGAACAGGTTTCAAAGTCACTAGTTGAGAGTTCTTCTGACTTAACTTCTGCCTTAGGACTAGGTGTGGTCTCATCTGAGCTACTATATTCAATACCATAACCTAGACCAGTTGTATCATTTGCTCTTCTTTGTTTCTCACAGAAACTTACATGAGAAAGACCAGCTTTATTCCAACTAGCAAGTTTTTCTAACAAATCATCTCTTTCCTTAGTCATCTTTTCTAACTCAGACACCTTACATCCTAACTTCCATTCACTTAACTTTAACTGATAGTCCTGTTGTTGGTATTTTTCTGCCCAAGCTACTTCATTATTTTCATGTGTAATTATTTTAGCTTCTAAGGACTCTAAGTTCAATTGATAACCTAGAACTTCAGACCTAGCTTTATTATGTTTATCCCTTTCAGACACATAGTTATTAAGGACCTTTTGATAAACATCATTACACTTAGAGCATACCTCAGTGGTAGTGGGTGAGGTAGGTGCAGTAGCAACCAAGGCCAGTAGGACACGTACATCTTCACTTTCCATGCTCCAATCAAAGCCTCCAAGGTCTTCAGTGGAATCCAAAGCAGTACATCCTGGTTCCTCATCAAAAGCTGTGCTCCAATCATATTCCTCCAGTGCAACCATAGAGAGAGTGACTGGCTCATCATCAAATTCAGCATTCCAGTCAATCTCTTATAGATTTTCTTGAGCCACAAAAGCCATTGGTTTTGGTTCAGGAAGCTCTTTGAGTTCAACCTTGGGTTTCTCTATCATCCTGTTAGCTTGGTATTTGGCAAACTTACATTCTCTTGCAAAGTGACCAGTCTTTTGACAGTTAAAGCATTCAATCTTAGACTTGTCAAATGCAATACCCTGTTTGGCTTTGAAATCAATGCCTCTTCCTGTCTTCTTCATAAACTTCTTGATCCTAGCAGTGATCATAGCAACTTGCCATCTGATGTCAATCTCTTCTAGGTCATCTTCATCAATCTGCAACAGATCTTCTTCATAGGTAACAGGTAAAGTGGCTTGTTGAGCAAAGAATGAGCACACAACATCATCACAATTGATGTTGTTTGTGGGTGGTGAAGTGGTAGTGGACACAGTTGAGTAAACATCACCAACAGTACTGTGAACTGGATAAGCAGTACTTTTAATGGAAGTACTGCTTGTCTTGGCAGGAGACACAAAAGCAATATTGGTGGTTGATGAACATGATTTACCATTCATCTCATGCTCATACACTTTCAAGTTATTGTATAAATCATCAAAGTCCATAGTAGCCAAATCAGGTTGACCTCTGATCATTGTAGCAATGACATGCCAGATGGATGGCAAACTCCTTAGAAACTTCAAGTTTGCATCTTTAGTAGTAATTTCCACACCATGTATCTCTAACATACTGAGGAGATTTTGAAATCTCTCATAGGCAGCATCAAGTCCTTCTATTTCTCCAACAGTAAATGTTTCAAACTGCTGCTTAAGCAAACTTCTGTGCATCTTCTTGGAAGCATTATTACCTCCAAATCTAGTTTTAATAGCAGCCCACAGTTGTTTTGTATCCTTTGCATTGTGAAACTTTAGCAGGTGACCATCAGGGATAGCAGACTGCAGTATGTTGAGAGCTTTGTCTTGATTCCTCTTCACAGTAGCAGAGAGTTGTGGTTATGGTGGTTTAGGTTGTCCAGGAACGACTTCAGGTTCTTCTAGAACTTGATTGCCATTGACAATAATGTCCCAAAGTGCAGAGTCAGTAATAGCAATGTACTGCCTCATCCTCATGCTCCAGAGATCATACTCTCCCTTCTTGACTATAGGGATTCTGACAGTGGTGATGGATGGCATAGGTGCAGGTTCAGGTTGAGACATGTTGTAGGGTGTGTTTTAGAAAATCGACTTGAGTTAGGGTTTAGGGTTTCTTCTTAATCAGTGTTTCCACACAAGCTCTGATACCACTTGTTGGATCGTTATACTCTGACCAAACTACTTAATTATAGCTTGTTTAAGGTTTAGTAATCTTGGATAAATCCTAAACTACTAATGGTGAAACACTGAATTACTCTATTAAGTATGCGGAATTACTTAACAAAGCTAAGAAGAATTATCACAACTTCAACACTTTATATTAACCAAACTTTGAATCTGCTAATCGAATACAAACTCACAAACAACCCTAATATCTTCTCTAAAATCGTATATCTCTAATGTTGACCTAGGGATCCTTTTATAGGCACAAGGATAACCCTAGTCGGTTTACAATACTAATACTTGTACGACAAGTAAACTATCTCTAACTATAGAATATTCTAGATTACATAATATATTCCTAATCTAATCTTCAATCTTTATCTTCAAGCAGTACTTTGACCATATCAACGAGCAGTACTTTGATCACAAGCACTTTGACTTTAAATACTTTAGCAGTACTTTGATATCCAGCAGTACTTTGATCTTTATACCCCAACAAAATACTCGTGAGAATATTCCTCGGGTCGTTTCCCAACGAAGGTTGACGGCGATTTTGACGAAACGAATGTGCTCGTGTGAAGTGAATGGTAAAATATTTGATTGGTTTAGTGAATTAAGCTACGAATGATATGAAGTAATGATAAAAGTAAACTATAAATGCAATATGTACAAGAATGTAATGCATGGAATCAATAAACGTAAATAAGACGAAAAACGTAAACGTGAAAACGTATTAAAAAGTGAAATCTAATGAAAACGAGTCCTAAAAATTCAAACAAAATTTCTAAAAATTCTAAATGATCAAAAATAATTTTGAGAAAAAGAATTATATTTTTCTGATTTTTTATTTATTTTCTATGAATTAAAAACTATTTTGATTTATTAAAAATAAAAGAAAATGTGAAATAATTGTGAAAAATATAAAATAAATTCTGAAAAATCTAAAATAAATAAAAATAATTTCCTAAACTGTTTTTGGATTTTTTAAAGCTTTTTCTGAATTTTTATGTGATTTTTATTTATTAAAAAGCATTTAAATCTAAGATAAAATGAGAAAAATATCAAATGAACTCAGAAAATTATGAAAATTTTATAGAAAATCTAAAATATTATTTGAAGTCTAGGAAAAATAAAAAATGTGGTAAAATAAGCTGAAAAATGCTTTTTAACCTAATAAGCAGTTTGGATAAGTGCTTATTAATAAGCACTTATCCAAAAAAAGTACAAAAGCATCTCAGAAAGTTTCTAAATACTCAAATAAGCTCTAGAACACTGAAATTAATCCAAATACTACACCAGAAAACTCAAATGGAACAAATAGCAGCTTATGCAATAAGCTCAAAAATAAGCAGAATTTAGCCAGAATAAGCAGATTGTTCAGAAAACATTCAAAACACTAAAGCAAACTCAAAACAACACAGAACACTCAAACATGCTTAGGTAATAAGCCAAAACACACAACCTCAGTTAACTACTTAAAGACAGAAACAGTGTTCATTAGCCCTACTTTAAGCTCCAATTAAGCAGTTGTAATAAGCTCAAAAATGAAAACTAAAGGGGCAAAAGCTACACTACATGGCTGAGAACCTAGAAATCCTAAAAGCCCTATCATATTTTAAACAATTACTACCCTAATCGTGCCTAAGAACAGATGTGAAGAATAGGTACAAAGAAAATTGACTATGGTACAGGGAATTTCTCAGCCTAACTAGCACTTTTTAACCCAATATTTAAGCTACTAAACTAGAACTAAAATGCAAAAGCTCAGTTGAAAATTGAAGATAAGCTTCCAATTTACCCAGAAAACCATTTTTTATGAGAGATAAACAAGTTTCGAGCACAAAATCTTTGATTCAAAATGCTGAGAAAGCTGCTGCTGCAGTTGGTTTTATGGGTTGAAAATGGGTACAAAAATATGAGATTTGACTAATAAAGCAATGGTACCAGATGCTATACCACTTCTATAACCTATAGTGAACTTAACTAAAGCTAAACTCACAACTAAATCACCTAAATCTATATTATGCAAGATCCAATTATCAAATCAGTTTGAACTCTTGAAACTTGTGAAATATAGGCAACCAATGAAATATCTTCCCTACTTGCAAGAACACTGAAAAAACACTAGTGTAACTACGTAAATGCTAGAACAACTTGACTCAATGAACCAAACCAAAGTTTGACTCAGAAAGTCCACTGTCCTAAACACTCCTGAATGAGCTGATTACACTAACATTACGCAGATAAAGGCCACGACTCACAATATACTGACCTTACTAGCATGCTGTCATGTAACTAAGTCTAAATGAACCGTAGGAATTCGCAAATATCAACAAGCTCAGCAGAAAAATGAATCAAACAGTTCACACTCTCCTTAGTACAGTTATATTGAAATTGATTACTGAATCGCTATAATAAAGAGATTAAGCTCACGTATGTCTAGACAAACAGTGTAAACAACAATCACTAAGAATTAACTCTATCTATTCAATTTAACTAATGATGCAATTATGAGTTTAGATCTCAGAGAATGGAACTTACAAAATTCGGATCCTAACTGAAATAGGAATTTCAACCAAACCACAGCCTATCTTTTAGATAGGCATAATCACCAAAACAATCGTAAACCATCACTAAATACACCAAATTCTTCATTACCCTGCTACAGTTGACTTTCGTTGACCGTTCCTTTCACCATTCACAACAGAAATAGGAGGAACTATGATTACTACAATCTATCATCTAGCTTGAATGAGCTTGAGAAAACAGTAAGTGAAGGCTTAAAACAGTTTGAGACAAAGGAATTTAAAAGGAAAAATGAATTTGCATTGAAATTAAGAGTTTGAGTACAATACTTGAAAAAGATGAAGGCTGAATTTAAAGCGTTGTTACAAAATAAGCTATAAGCTAAAGTTACTACTACTCTATACTACACTAAGCTACTCCTAAGCTAACAGCTTCAAATCGTGGATGAGGTCTTCTATTTATAGCCTTGAGGTGAGTTGGGAGTGAGGATGTCCACGCTGGCAATCCATGTTCCAGTGTGTTTCTTTTGAGCTTTTCTACACTGTTGAATCCTTTCCCAATCATTTAAAGCAATCTCAGCCTTAGGATCAATCCTTGATGAGGTGTTCTAACCAATAAGGAGCTGCCACATCAGCTATCTGTGTGCTTCTTTGGTCCTGACACGCTCTGACATACTGACACCCTTCTAGAAGCCCATTGATTTGACTAATTAGCCCTTAAAAGCTGTAATTGGGACGGGGGTAAATATTAGGGTTCATCGTGTCTGGTAAAATGTGAATTGGGGGAAAGGGGGCGGGTAAACTTTATTAGTTTTCTTTGACTTTTATTAATTGTGTTGACCGGGTTATAGGGCTGGGTGGATCGGGTTTGTGGTTTAGAAAGGTTGGGCCTGGATTATAGGATTGGGTTTGTGGGTTTAATAATTTGGCAGATTTAGTGTTTAGGAATTAGGATTAGTTTAGGTTTTAAGTGTTAGGTTTAGGGGTTAATTTTTCATATTGCAAACTCAAGGGACCTCTTCTGTAAATTTAATCCAAGGACTGAATTTGTCAAATGATGATTTTCCAAGGTTGACTTCGACCATTTGAGCATATCTATGATGAATTTCTGAAAATTGCTTCCCCGACTCCGGCTTTAAACACTCTTCCCAAAATCCCGTGCTCGTATTTGTCGTTTTCTTTGATTTTCGTCCATTTACATGACATCCATACCTGCACAATCAAAAACACAAAAACAACGTATATTTGGCATTTATTGTTAGTTTTTGGTCTTTTTAGTCCGTTTTCTAAGGTCAAATGTATGTGTAAATTAACACATACCAGCGGTTCATCTTCTTATGAGGGGACAGGTGAGTGTCTTTAACATAATTTCATATACAAATTTAATGTAACATTTGCTAAAGTATCAAATTAGCATTATCATAGTATAAAGCTCATGATTATTTGGCCGTTGGATCACGATCACTTTCTTCTTAGAGTTTCCTTTCAAAATTTGATGATGTTCTTTCAGTATAATTTCATGATTCATTAATATAATGTGTCGTTACATGATTTAGGGGGTGTCTGGATGTGCTTTTACAAAGTAACTATACGATAATCCAATACGTATAATTACATAGTTTTCCTCTAGAGGTTTTCTTCTTTTCAGTAGGTAGCATCTCACTCAAAGGCGGCTGAAATAATATACAGAGTAATTGAAATCAGAAGGGAAAGATAACATAATGGGCTACAAAATGTAGCGTTTGGATCCATTTCTGTCTTTTGAGATTAGTGTTATCACAATTGACTCGAGTGTTGGTCAAACTGATCATTATATAATTTATGGTCGGGTTTTGATAAAAAATTATTTGGAGTTAATAATGAGACGTAAGAAAACATGCTGACAGAGGCTGCGTTTGGGGGGGTGTCCTTATTTCTGAAATGATTACATGTTTATAAAAATCTACCCAAATTCTTGGAAACTAATAACTCAAAATCCAATAGCCTAATGTTTGGTTCATTAAAATTCTGTTTATGTCAAACCCGTAGCTAATTCCAGATGAAGGTTTGGTCGCTGTTTTAAATACGAGGTTTGAATCTGGAGAAGCTGTTACATATTTTTTCTGAAAAATATCCCGATTTAGATTAGCATGATGTGATTGTATAAAATTTGAATATGAATGTTTGACTAAACCCATCATCACATTCAACTTATTTCAGGATTATGTTGCGTTGTGTTGTTTCTAGAAACGTATGGATAAAACATTAATACAGGTATAAGATGCAGCCGACCTTAAGTTTGCTGCAAAAGTCGGGCTCAAGGTTAATATTTTTAAGCCTAATTATCTGTTTTTTTTCTCTTGGTTTAACATTTATATTTATATAAGAAAGTATAAACCTATATATCTGTTAAGAGTTTGGACCTGACCCATTTTGTACAATGGAGTTCTAATTACGAAATAAAATATAGCATGATACCATCTGTACTAAGCTTAATTTATATGCCTACAGCTCATTCAAATAAAAAAAACGGTAGAAGTTACACACTCAATATAGTATCTTTATATTTGTTCAATTGGTACTTTGAATTATTTACTAATTAACATTACCAATATGTACTGATTTTGTTCAGTTGGACTATGAAGAGTCTTTATTTTATCTTATTGGAGGGTATTTAAGTATGTTATCAAAGCCAACATAGTTTCAGGGGAATTGATCATTTAATAGTACTAATAATTATATCTTTGTAGTTTATTATTTGGCAGGTTAATTACGCTCTTCGGGCATTTTATTGTCTGTACAATGCATCTACCATTAGTTTGCATTATCATTTTCAGATAATGTCTCCCCAATAGCTATATAAAACTATTCCTTTTATAGTTACAGGTTCAAGTAGCAAATTGAGAAGAACAGCAGAACATGGCCTATTATTGGTAAACAACTACGGATCACGGGTATAACTTCGAACAAGCAGATTGAGTTCACATGTAATGATCTTGCTTAGCATGTGCAAAGAATTGTTATCAACATAGGATTAGTGTAAGTGATGTTATCGCATTTTAGCTTTAAAATGTGTTAGTTAATAAGAAACTTACTTCTCTTTTCTTTCATAGGAATATGATTTCAACCTGATTACGAAATCGTGACATAATTGCTCTAGATGTATATAAATTATTCGAAGGAATTTGCTTCATTAGCTCACATGAAGAGTATTAGAAAAGGGTTAAAGAATGTTCAAAGTTTTTTGCTAGAATGCAAGATAAGATCTAGGTAAAGAAGCTTCATTTTGCATTTAAGTTTAAATTATATACTATATTCTTACGAACAACTTTGTAACTTTTAATTGTTCAATAAAAGTTAACGTTCATTTATTTTCATTGTTAATGCATTCAATATAACAATTAGTACGTTTGTATCTTAATTTTTCGTTAACCTTTTTTTTCAACGATAATTATAAGTCATGCCTGCCGAACGGGTTGAAACGTCGAAATGTACGTCAAGCTGCCCTTTTCTTAAAAATTTTTAAACGTAAACAAAATTAAGTTTTATTAACGATATTCATAAGGCTTGCTCGCCTAGCGGAAGGGCTATGCTTTGATACATTGTTCTTGGTACCACTTTGAAACTTTTTTTCACTAATATTCGATAACCGTTTATTTCTTTTCATTCTTAATACATTAAATAAAAATTTTGGTCTGTTTATGGCTATGTTTCGGATTGCTCACTTTAACTTTATTGTATTTTTGGGTTCTTTGGCATTCTTGAAACTTGGTGCATATATGGTGAGCTATGATCAATTTTATAGGAATGGCCATGGTGGTAAGAAAAATGGCTGGAGTTGGTGGAAATGGTGTGTGTGTGTGTGTGATGTTTATGTCTTAAAATAGATAGAAATAATGAATATACTAAAAAAGGCAGAGCAAGACGAAAGATGAAACGACGAGTGGGTTCTTGATTTTGTACAAGTATATACTGAGATTTTGACTGATATGTTGCTCTTTTTTCAGAGATTGATGAAATGCTCTTTGTGTACTATTGGATTTTTTATCTCTACAAGGCACTTTCTACAAAAAGGTGCTTGAAGTATAAGTTATATGTTAATTTATTTTTGGTTAAATGTCTTTTTATCTTCTTCAGAAAAATACAGCAAATTATGATACTGTCATACGCAAGGACTTTGGAGGGATGGACCATGGAGATGATCAATCTGCAATGCTAAAAGCCGGAAACTAACGGCTGTCACAGATAGTTCAAGATGGTTTCTTTAGGGAATTTGGATTTCAAAGTACTTATTCGCTCGTCAAGCTAAGGTTATACAAGATAATGCTACTTGAATTAGTTTGTTAGTAAAATATACTCAAATTGATAATATGGATCGCTTTCACATGTAAGTAGCATGTTGAATGCAATAATTGTTTAAAACCTGGTGTTGCATGTAATGCTCAAGACAATGAGTAACCGTATAATATTTGTCGAACGATTTCTTACTTTCCATTAATAAAAGTCAAGGCCACACATTGCGTTGTTTCTACAGAGACCGGTTTTCTCTCGTGGGCAACTATATGTCGCTGTCTCAAAGGTCAAAAGCATGAAGGGTTTAAAGATTCTATGTTGTGATAGATAGGGTAGAGCGGTAAATACACAAATTCAACGACCACGTGTATAAGAAGCCTATTTTTTTTTTTTTTTTGAAGTAAAAGCATATACTTGTCAACGATATTTATAAGTCCATGTGGGGCGGTGCTTTGAAAGCTAGTGTGGTGTGTGTGTGTTGTGTCGTATATATATACGTATATATATATAGTATATATATATATATATATTATATATATATATATATACTATATAATATATATATATATATACATGCTATGTTATATAGGTATGGTTAAAATAAAAAGTGTAGGACAGGATGGTGAGAGTGACAGTGTCACCCCTTCCACATCATATGACATTGTGTCACCCCCACCCCCACCGTCCCCCCCCGCAAAACAAAAAATTTCCGCCAAAAATTTTCCGCCAAAATTTAATCATCCACAGTTATAAATTTACTGCATCACAGTTATAAATTTTAGTGCATTAAAAGGTTAGAAGTTACTGCAGCATAGTTGAGCACTGAACTATATAACTATGATGCAGTAACTTCATATAAAGGATGCACAAAACTTATAAAGAATCGTATTTTAATGTGATGCAGTTACATACATGTATGATGCAGAAAACTTATGATGAATGCGAGTAACTCTTATAACCATGAATGTAGTAACCGTGATGCAGTTACATACATAAAATGCAGAAAAACTTAGGATGGATGCAGTTCCTTGTAACTATGATGAAGTAACGTATAACCATGAATGCAGTAACCATGATGCAGTAAAATCATAATTTGTGATGCAGTAAACGTGATACAGAACTTTAGTAATCGTGATGCAGTAAATTTGGTTTTAACAGTGATGCAGTAAAAAATTTTGCGGAAAAAAAGAATTTTGCCAAAAAAAAATTTTTTTTTGGGAGGGAAAAAAAAATCTCGGCGGGGGGGGGGGGGGGTGGGTGGGGGTGACACGCTGTCATATGATGTGGCATGGGGGTGACACATGTCCTCCCACAATCCTTCCTACACTGCTTCTATATAATGGACTTTTTATTTTAACCCAAATATACTATATATATAATATATATCATATTATATATAGTATATACTAGATATTATAGGATATATATATATATATATATATATTATATATATATATATAGTATATTATATAGGTAATATATTACTACAATAATTTTATAGCTAATTAGTACAATTTTGCACTTCAAAACTGTGGGTCCCTGGACTTTTTTGTGAGTCATATGTATATATATTATATATATATATATACTATATATTACTATAGAATATGGTTATATAATAATAGTATATATATTATATAATAATAGTATATATATATATATTATATATATATATATATAATATATATATATATATAATATAGTATATATTCAGAAGGCTCTATTTTGAGGATAATGGTATTGAATCTATGAATTATTGACTATTAAAAATTTATCCCGGATAAGCAACGTAGAATTAAAGTTGTATATTAAATGAATTACATAACTGTGTTGTAAGCCTGTCGATCAGTCGGTTGGAATTAGCAGCAACCTTGAGCATCAGACTGCCGTACCACGACCGATATGGGGTCCCGGAGACTCATGGTATTCAGGTAATATAAAATCTCTCTACTGAAATTTATCAGAATTAAAAATTTTAATAATCATTATGAATAAGATTTCAAGAATTTATTAAATTCAAAAGTGTAGTGCTTCTTCTGATATTGAAGATGATCAAGATCTATCTAATCTATAGAAGTATCAATAGCAATATAGAAACTAGTTTACATAATTGGAATATTACCAAGAGTAGAAAATTAAACTTTATATAAACAGGTCTTGATTGGTTTCAAAATTCATTCTATTAAAACTACAGAGGGGGTGGGGCGGTGGGGTGGGGTGAGGGAAAACTATGTACCTTTATTAAAAAATCAACAAGAGATAAAATTATTTTTCTTCAAGAGCTATACATGAACATAGAAAAAAATTATAAATCTACATATAGGAATATTCAAGTAGCTATAAAACCTTGACTAGATTAGAAGTAAAATGCTCCAATATGTGTGTATTAAGAGATGCTAGATTAACAAATTTTTAATCAGTCTTTATATCTCCTTCT
>LBNU01019746.1:1800-17596 GCA_014162995.1 Artemisia annua
TCCTTTACTAATAGTGAGGTTGGAATCAAATAATGTAGTCAAGTCCCCATGCAAATATAAGCCACATCCTGTAGGCTCCTTGTTTTGTAGTAGGAGGTAACCCAACTATAAAGATTCAACAGATCCTGTCTTTCCACAAAAGTTAAAATTTCACTAAGAAAAGTAAAATGTTTAACTGACCCATCTGCTCTATGAACAGTGTTGATATCTTGATCTTTCAATTGAAGAGGTGTAATCTCCCACTCAACCAAAGGGACATGAGCCACAGGATCTTCAACATCATCTTCCTCAACCTCAATATACTCAGAATCTGCTAATGGTGTAACTAAGCCTCTAGAAACCCTCTTTCTTGCCAAAGTCTTCTTTCCCTTGCCAGTAGAAGGTGAAGGTGTTTCATTAGAACCATCAGCAGTGTCAGATTCTGGCTGAACTTCAGCAAGAACAGGTACAGAAGTGTCAGCAGGAACATCTGTAGATGCATCAGCAGGAACAGATTGTTCAGTAGGAACATCTGTAGTAGCCTCAGTAGAAACAGAATGTAAAGCATCAGCAGTTTGTGGAGCAACATGACTAACTCTTGCTGCATTAGCCCTGGCAAGCTCAGCTGCATCATCAGCAAGCATCCTTTGAACAGCTTCTGCACTTAACCTATCTTCCTCAATCTGCCTCTTTGTTTTCTGTCCTGTAACAGGACCTTCAGTAACCATAGGAGTCTTCCCCTTATCTGTGAACTTGGAAGACTCAGCAGTAAGTGATGTCTCAGCAGGAAGAGGTGGAACTGCAGAAGTAACCAGAGATGGTGCACTAGAAGAGTCATCAGCAGGTATAGAAGATGTACCATGAGCAGACTTGAACCTTTTAGGTGGAGGTTCCTCTAATGTTGGTTTTGGTGTACTCTTCTGACCCTGAGACATAATATAGTTATATGTTCTCACCAACTTGTCATGAGGCATATTCCAAACCTTCTCTTTAGTCCATCCTGAATTAAACACAGCTGGGCTCATATTCTTAACAACCATCCTCATTTGATTGGTCATTTGTGCCTGTGTAGGAGGTTTATCCCTCTTTGCTTTGGTTTCTTCTTATCTTCCTCCTTTTTCCTCCTTCTCAGCAGAGCAAGAATGCCATCAGAAGAAGCATTATCTCCTAGTAGATCTCTGGCAAGTGATGTATTTGAAGTAATCTGAGCCCCAATATGCATCCAGTCAGCCTCATTAAAGTCTGAAACTTGAGCATCCAATTCTTTCTGTCTTTCAAGTGGCAGAGTGGAAACATATGTAGCCTTTGCCCTGGCAATCTCTGCATCAAACTGTGCTTGTTCTTGCTGAGCCAAAGCTTCACTCTTCATGAGATCTTCATGTTCTTTGAAGAGTCTTTCTTGAGCAAGTATTTCTTCTTTAGTTATCTTATCTGAACCAAGATCTTGCTCAACCAGATTAACATGCTCTTCTTCAGCAGAAACAAAGGTATCAGTAGAAGAAGATGCAGCAGACTGATGGGCAGGAGAAGACAGCTTTGTAGGAGCAGCAGTAACTCCAGAAACACTCACACCTTGAATATCAGTGGCATCATCAGAAACCACAAATGTTCTTCCATAAATAAAGATAGGAGGATCCTCTTCTGAAGGAGCAGCAATAGATGGCTCTGGACCTGTACAAGTAGGACCAAGGTCAGAAGCAACACCATCAGCAGGATCAACATCCATGGATTGCCCAATATCAGCAGCAGATACTGTATCAGCAGAATCAATAACTGGTGCAGAGGTGTCACCCCCACTTTGACTAAAGAACTGCTCTGTCTGAACCTTGATTGGACTCTTGTTCTTTTGAGTGTCAGCAGCTGTAAGTGGTGGAGAGGGAGTGAGGTTAACTTCAGTAGCTTCAGCCAACATATGAAGAGGATCAAGAGACACATATTCCTTTGCTGTATTTGCTGCAGGGACCTCCAGTTCATCCTCTGATTCAACCACAAACGTCCTCTTCTTCTTGGTCTCAAGCTGATCTTCCAAAGTCTGAACTCTGTGTGTTAATGCACTGATTTGACCCCCAAGATCTGCTTTGGTCTGAGTGAGTTCCCTTTCCAAATCACCAACTTGTGTGACATACCTGTTAAGCAACTCATAGACATTGGTTAGTGATATAGGGTCCTCAGCTGTACCAACAGGTATACCAGTGGTTTTGGGAGCTTCATTGGACCTGGTAGGAGACACATGAAAAGCATCACCAGTAGTGGTGGTATCAACAAAGGACTCTCTAGTTGGACTAGAGGGATGTTGTCCTGTAAATATAGGTGTCTCATTATTGGGCTCAGCAACAAAGGTTCCTATGAACTCATCACTATGGTCAAGTTGGTCAGTGAAGGGTGTCTCATCCTCATTCCTATGGTCAGCAGAATCCTCACCAGCAGGATTGACTGGTTGCAGAGGATCAGCAGGTTGCTCATGAGGAGTATCCATAGGCTGATCATCCGCAGCTGCTGATGCAGATGCTTCAGCAGCGTTAGATAAACCAGCAACCTCAGCTGCTGATGCACTGGCATCAGCAGTTTCAGGAATGGGTGGAATACTATCCTCAGCAGCATGAGGGCTGGGTGGATTACCACCTTCAATAGTACCAGCATTGCCACCAGGCAACATAGCTGGTGTTATAGGCCAATGTGCACCAGTGTATAGACTAGCCATACTTGAAAATACTTTAGAGGTCAACTCTAGAATAGGTCTATGTGTTTTATCACGTGTTGCAATACCTATTATGATTTGAAGGAACCTAGGGTACATATAAAACTTGTTCTTATCAGCATTAATATTACTAATCACGCCCTGAAAGATAAATCTAGAAAAGTTAAAATTTGTACCCTGTGATATACAAGCAATAGCACATGCCAGATATGTAGAGAATTGGTCCAATCCTCCAGTCTTATTACTTACACACTTTACCAAAGTATGCACCAAAAACTTCCATTTAGGGCAAAGTAGTTTCTTATACCATGCTTTCTTTCTTTCACCTTGATAGCCAATAGCCTGTAATGCAGGAAGTATCAATGCCTTATCTTCATGATATTCACCATCTGCATCTTTCAGTTGAAGTTTAGTGCGGATCAAAGACTCAGTAACTTCATACTCTTTCCCATCAATGGTATCGAGAATCCTTGTGTCACTATCTCCTATTGTAGCAGTCTCCCAGAATTGTGTAACCAATGATTCACACACAAGTTTGGGATAGTGTGTGAGAGCAAAATGAAGGTTAGACCGCTTCAGGAACTCTACCATTGGATCAAATAATTCTTTCCCCTTTGCTTTGCCCAGAAATGCAATTTGGTTGTGGTCACTTTTGAAGACAAGTTCGGCCATGAATGGATTTGAGAATAGAATGAATTTGAGAAGTTGAGAAATGGGTTTGAAGTTATAACGAGTGGGAAGGAGTTATTTTGAGTGTGGGATTCACATGATTGGTTATTTAAGGGAGTTACCAAATCATGGGAGTTAATTGACAACGAATCTTGGANTGAATGGATTTGAGAATAGAATGAATTTGAGAAGTTGAGAAATGGGTTTGAAGTTATAACGAGTGGGAAGGAGTTATTTTGAGTGTGGGATTCACATGATTGGTTATTTAAGGGAGTTACCAAATCATGGGAGTTAATTGACAACGAATCTTGGAAAGAATCGTTTGACCAATTTTGACTTTATAACTTACCCAAAATAAAACCCAAAAGTGTACTCGTCAGCAGAATTGAAAAGTCAATCCGTAGAATCTTATGGTCAATCCGTAGAATTAAACCATCAGCAGAATTGAAAAGTCAATGCATAGAATCTTATGGTCAATCCGCAGAATCAAACCATCAGCAGAATATCCACAGGCTGTCATCCATGAATACCCATTGAACCAACTCCTCATTAAATGCCTTAATTACTTAATCAGGTCTATAAATAACCCTCAAATCACACATAATCACCATCAACCAAACACAATTTCTCATCAGCAGCAATCATGAATCCAATAGAAATATCCTCTGATTCCTCTTCAAATTCTTCGGACCATTACATTCCTCCTCCACCTCCTCCACAACCACCACCAAGGCCTTTTAGACGAAGGCGTGGCTGGAGAACCAAGGAGGAAGTACGCAAAAGGAGACATGATGTACCAGCTCCTCCTCCTCCACCACCACCACCATCACCACCACTTCCTTCTTCATCCTCTGACTCAGATACCCCTGATGAGACAGGGCGTATGGAGTTGTTGTTTCTTGAGGATTTGGATGAAGGGCCTTCTGAACCACCACCTCTTTCAAAGCTTCTGACAAAGGAGATGGAGCGAGTTGTGGCTGGGATGAGCCAGATACCAGTTCCTCATCTTGCCAAGACCAAAACCACCTCCACAGGTATTGGGGCTTGTTTGCAAGAAGCTATGGACCCCTGAGACAGAGCCCAAAGATGTTGAGAAGGTGCTGAGGAACAAGGGGGCTGGTGAAGGCACATCTGATCCCAAGGGCAAAGGGAAGAGAAAACAGGATTAGATGCTAAGATGTGTTCAGTCTTTTGAGTAAGGTGCTACGATGTGTTCAGTCTTTTGAGTACGAGGGTCAATACACTTGAAGAGAACAAGACTGAGACGCCCGTTAACAAGCTTGTTGCATGTAAAGCTTTATTTTGTACCCTCAAAGGGAATAGAAATCAGGATTAGGTGCTAAGATGTGTTCAGTTGTGTTTGTTTAGATGTTAGGATTGATTGTAACTTCCTTTGGTGAATATGAATGAACTTTTAATTTATCTCTTTGTTGTCATTCATCTTGTTCTATGCATAAGGTAGATACTTTTGAAAGAATCAAAAATATGTTATCAGCAGGAACTACACTCAGCAGAAACATCTCTCAGTAGGAACTGTATAAGCTATCCGCAGGAACCATTTGATCAGCAGAATCACCCTCAGTAGTATTGTGCAAAAATATCTTTAGGAAAAATCTTAGAGCATTTATTCTGCCACCTAATACGCATTAATGGACCTACACTTTGACTTTTGCCTATAAAACATATCCAAACTTTCACCAACCCTAATTATCCACCAATAACAAGAACCATGAGCTCAAAACCCCAAATTGTTGAATCTTCATATGATGCTTCAAACCTTAATGAATCACCAACAGGGAGCACAGATGAATCCCCAGATGCAGAAAAGAACCAGATTCCCAAAAAGTCATCCAAGAAGAAGATGAATGATGTTGGATAAGCACAGTTCCTAATCCGGCCATGTCACCTGAATCTTCAGAAGACTCCAATCCTTAGATTCCTTTCCAACCACCTGCAAGAGAGCTCATATCACCCTTCCTGTGTACTTCCTCAGATGAGGATGAACCCCAAGATCAAGCTCCTTCAACTCCAACAGGATCAGCAGAGAATGCTTCCAAACCTCCAAATTGGGGTTTTGATTCAGACCTCTCTGATGATGATGGGAAGGGGAAAGGAAAGGTGGAGTAGTGTCAGGGTTAGAGTCATGTTTCAATTTTGTCAGGGTCTGTAGAATCACCATTTTTTGTAATAAGCTTTTGATGATAAATGAATTTACTTTCCCCTTAACAATCACTTTGATGTTTGTTTCCTGAGTATACTTGATTAATTTGATTTTACTGATCTGAGTTAATGCTACGGATGCACTTCCAAAATATCAGCAGAAATGTTATCAGCAGCAATATTATCAGCAGAAACAGTAACCTCAGCAGAAACATACATCAGCAGAATCAGCTTAGCTGCAAAACAAACACACAGACCAAAACACACAAACCAATCTAATCCAAATAATTGTTAGTATATACAACAAGTAACCTGCAAAACAAAGTTAGTAATTATACAAAATACATTTTCTACAAATCCTCCCCAGAGGCATATGCCTCCCCTTAGGCCTATGCCTCCCCTCAAACACAGCATTCAAGGGTTAAGCATCCCAATATGGACCACTAAGTGATTAAACCTAGGTCCATCAAACGCCTTTGTTAAAAGATTAGCCACATTATCATCTGTATGGATTTTAAGCACCTGAATTAAGTGTTTCTTATTTGCATTCCTAATAAAATGGTGCCTAATTTCAATGTGCTTAGTTCTATTATGATATACTGGATTCTTAACAATGCATATGGTACTTTGGTTATCAATAAAGATTTTAGTGTTCATGAAATTGAACCCATAATCAAGTAGTTGATTTTGTATCCAAAGAACCTGGCCACAGCAGTTAGCAGCAGCAACATACTCTGCTTCAGTAGAAGAATTGGCCACAATTGTTTGCTTCTTGCACTGCCAGGATATTAACCTTCTTCCAAGGAATTGGCAACCTCCAGTAGTGGATTTTCTATCCAAATTAGCAATTGCATAATCACTGTCACTGTAGGCTTCCAGTACAAAAGGAGACTCTCTTGGGTACCAAAGGCCAAGTTTGGGTTAGCCTTTAAGATACTTAAAGATCTTCTTCACTGCATTGAGACGGGAAGTCAAGGGTGTGACTTGGTGCCTAGAACAAGCACTCACAGCAAATGTAATGTCTGGCCTTGAAGCTGTCAAATACATAAGTGACCCAATCATGGACCTGTACATGTGAACATTAACAGCAGGATCTGCTTCAAGGTTATTCTTAGTTTTGGGAGTTTCATATGGGGTAGTTGCAGTCCTAACATTCTCCATATCAAACTTCTGAAGAATGTCCTTTACATACTTGTCTTGACTGATGAAGATACCATCAGGCTTTTGCTGCACTTGTAAACCCAAAAAGAAAGTCATCTCTCCCATAGCACTCATCTGAAATTCACCCTTCATCAAGTCCTCAAACTCTCTGCACCAAGCTTCCTTAGTTGATCCAAAGATGATGTCATCCACATATACTTGCACAAGAATGATATCCCTTGAATTCTTCTTGATAAAGAGAGTCTTATCAATGGCACCTCTTCTGTAACCATGCTTCAGCAGGAATGCAGATAGCCTAGCATACCAGGCTCTTGGTGCTTGATGAAGTCCATAGAGAGATTTCACAACTTTGTACACATGGTTAGGATGCTCTGGGTCTTCAAAACCTTTAGGTTGAGTAACATATACTTCTTCTTCAATCTCCCCATATAGAAAAGCACCCTTCACATCCATCTGATAGACCACAAACCCCATATAAGAAGCAAAGGCCACCTCAACCCTAGCCACTGGTGCAAATACCTCATCATAATCTGTAATACCTAAAATTTTCATCTTGAGAAAATTACCAAAATACCCTTGGATTTTAAAAATTTAATAAAAACTATATAATTAAATTAACAACCATATAACTTAAATAAAAATTATATAAAAGCACCAAATAAATTCTAAAATTTACTAAAGCCCAAAATTTGATCCAAGATAATTTACAAGTCCAATAAAAATGTAAAAAGCCCAATTAATTATAATAAGTGCCACGCCTATTAATTTGTTGGTTAGATAACATTTAAAAATTTTTACAAAAATATAAAGGAAAAGAGATAATTACTATATAACTTTGGAAAGCTTAAAATCTGTAATTGACATCCTTGATTAGTCCCCAAATCTCGGTCCATTAATCTATAATTGAAACGCAATATTTATTCCATCCATCTCTTTATACGCTTACCAAAAATAAGAACATAAAGCCCTAGAAACTCTCACAATTCATACGACCCACAAAACAAATTCTGGAGGTGTCCTAATAATTTTCGTGGTGTTCTCTGGTCCTAAGCATCATCACAAAAATATAATTTTGATTTTTGGAGGCTCGTGTAATCGTTTGTCGAATTTATTGCAAAAACAAAGGTAAAATTCGAATTCCTTCATACGAACCATATAAAATTCGTTCACTATTTTTCTCATGTTCCTCACATCCCCCTTGGTCTGTTAAAAATGGTTATAAGGTCGTGGAGGTCGTGGTGTGCTCGTGGGGATTTTCCTTGATTTATTTTGGCTCGCTAAAAGGTGGATTAATTCGTACACTTGTTCTTCACGTTCTAAAATCTTCCTGGTATTTTTCCTATGTTATTTAAATTATATAAGACCCAAATAAAATTATAAAATCGAATAATGCATGTTCTATAATTTATTTGCGAATTAAAAACCCTAATTATGCATAAAATCTTAAATATTGCGAATTGCATTTTCTGGGCATGAACTATAATTTTTATGGACTCTACATAATGTAATTGAACTTAGAAAAATACTGGAATTAATGGTGGAAGCTTGGAATATTATTTGTGGAATTTGTTTGATATCGTTAATAATTATATAAATAAAATGATAATAATTCGAATATTGCATGAACAAATTTTGTGTGGTGATTTGCTATTTTTCTGGTGTTCTATGATGTATATGCAATATATAAAAATTGTTGTTTGAATTATTTGATGGCTTAATTGTGTTTTGTGATTTATTGTATATTCGGATTTTAAAGAAATAAGGAAATAAATAGAAATTGTAATTTGAATGAACTAGGGTTAGGGTTAGAATATGTTTTTGATGCATTTAATTATTGTTTAAGGTTGTTGGAATTAATGGTGAAATGATTGGAAATTAATTTTAGGGTTTTGACATGTATTTATAATTAACGATTTGTAAATAAATAGTTAAGGGGTTGTTTTGTAATTTTCTAAAACTTGTGGACTGATTTGAAACCCATCTAGATCTGTTAGAAATGTGGTAAAAATAGTTCATGGATTGTTTGGATGATTTTTAATAATTATAAGGACTTAATATGTAATTATTAATTAATTATTATGTGAAATTGGAATAAATAGAAGAGGAGGGACTAAAACTGTAAATTCTGGAAACTTGAGGTTGTTTTGAGTAAATAATGATACTAAGAGTGTTTTGTGTAAATTTGAGCATTTATGGGCTTGTTGTGTAATTATTATGGAATTATGATTTAATTAATAAGTTTTATAAACTTAAGGGACTAAATGTGTAAATTCTGAAACTTAAGGGGCTGAATGGTACTATATGTGCAATCTGATGTGATATTCTGAATTTTGGTAAAATGATGTGCTTGTTTGGTTATATGCGTGGAGGCTTGCTGATGAGAGGATGTCTCTCATGGCTCAAGTGGAGAAGGAGCGTGCTGACTTTAGTGCGTACAAGTCCACTTGCATCTGGGCGCTGAAGTACATGAAGCAGAATAGGGGTAAGCTCTTCACGTCCTTAGATGAGTTCCGTGGGGTGGTGGAGGGTTTACTTCAGCAGCAAGAGGAGAAGCTGCGGAAGCTTAGCTTGGAGTACGACGAAGAGTTGTACCCGCACTTGATGTCGTCCATTGCTGAGCGCAGGTATCACTTAAATCTCTCTTTCCACACTTGTATAATTTATGTCCATACTTAGAATACTTAAGTGTTTTTGAAGTGAGTATAAGTAATACTATGATGATGTACTCGCAGGTGGTTGATCAGCCATGGACTTCGTTTGGCTGCACTGTGCACCCTGGAATCCCAAGAGGTCGTGGGGGCCTTTAGAAAGGTTGTGCAATGCGCTTTAGCTCGTGGGAAGGCTGAAGCTGTGGAGAAGCTTCATGAGCGCAAGCTTTTGACTGTACCCATCTCTGAGGTGCCCGGGTACAAGGACGACACCTTCACAGAACTTGTTGCTGCGATGGAGGAGATGAAGCTGGTCGAGCTTCCTCGGATTGCGCAGCTGGAGCGTGATCAGGATTACCCTATCAACGTCATCATGAAGGGTTTGACTTTGGCACGACATTCGGTAGAAGGCGCTGAGACACAACCGGACTATTATTTGAAGCCAGATGTGTCGCAGCTTCAGGTGCCTATCTTTGCGCAGCCCCGTGATATCCTCAACCCTTTTGCTATTGATAGGGAAGTTCCGCTGCAAGAATCTTTGAACGCCCATGCTTCTAGGCTTGCGAAGAAGAAGGGCATCCAAGGGAAGGCCATTCTGTGTGGCATTGGCGCAGCTCATCTTCCCCGTACTGATGTGGTGCTAGTGAGTGTGCCAACAGTTTCTTCCAGTGATGCTGAGCTATTGAAGAGGCTCGGGGAGGCCAAAGATTCTGCAAACCGTGGTAGCAGCTCCCAGCTTAGGCGCACATCTAGCTTTTAGGCTTGTATAGTTTTTTGATTTGTTATGTACGAACAATTTTGTATGTATAAACACGTGGTTTATAATAATAAGTAGTTCGTTTGTATATTTGCATTTAGCTTTTTTGACTTTTTTAAGTAGTCATGCTAAAGGAGATTATAGAGTCTATAATCACTTAGAAATATATTTGAACTTGTTGTTCTTTATTCAAAAAATTTGAGTGATATTTGTACTTAGCTATATATCTAAGAATCAAAAGCGTACTCAGAAGAAAATCATAATCGTATATGAAGTTCATAAAATAAAGATCATAATCGTGTATGAAATTTGTAACTTAGAAAAAATCACAATCGTGTATGAAGATTCCCAAATGTGTGCAGTCGTGCTGCAAATACCATTTTGAGAAGTCAAGAGTCTTGGCTCCTAAATTGTTAAACGTGCACAGTGTGCAATGCTGCGCATCCATCGTGGGGTGCGCAAGGGACCTATGCCAACGTCTTGAGCGTAGGGTGTTTAACAAGGATACGTGATCCGATGTTGATGGGTTTGCAACCCTCTTACTCAACGAGTTGTTTAGTAGGTTAACTCATCCTTTTACCATCGTGGGTATTAATAAGTGCATGCACGCCATGTAGGCTAAAGGTAGTGTAACCAACACATTGAAACATAAATAGTATTTAAATAACAATGTAAAGAAAAATGTATCGCGGATTTAGCTAGAAACCGCGAGTTTGAATTAATACTTGCAAGTTTTTATAATAGAAGAAAATTACTTATCTAGATAAATAGAAAAAACAAGAGTAGAAGTACATGGATCTTTATTGGGGCACTTACTAAAGTGCATAGGTATCCATGTGTGGGGCCGTAGCCTTTTCTAAAGATAACATCTCTTGAGGTTGTGGACGTTCCACGTGCGTTGTAGCTCGTGGCCATCCTTATCACGCAGCTTGTACGCGCCTTTTTCAAGTGCTTCAATGACCTCGTAAGGTCCTTCCCACTTTGGTCCGAGCTTTCCAGTATCTTCTGCGCGGCTTGAATCGTTCTCGCGGTATACGAAATCGCCTGGTCTGAATGAAGTGCTTCGTACTTTAGCGTCATAGTATCATTTCATCCTTAACTTGGCTTTTTCTTCCCGTATCGCTGCGCGTTCACGTCTCTCTTCCAATAGATCCAAGTCTATCCGCCGCTCGTCATCATTTGTAGCAATGTTAACTTCTGTTGTGCGAATAGTTGGCATCCCAAACGAATCGCTTCACTTGGTTGCCTGTTATTGTTGCCACTGCCTTTGCCTCAATCCACTTAGTGAAGTAATCTATTGCCANCCGTATCGCTGCGCGTTCACGTCTCTCTTCCAATAGATCCAAGTCTATCCGCCGCTCGTCATCATTTGTAGCAATGTTAACTTCTGTTGTGCGAATAGTTGGCATCCCAAACGAATCGCTTCACTTGGTTGCCTGTTATTGTTGCCACTGCCTTTGCCTCAATCCACTTAGTGAAGTAATCTATTGCCACAATGAGAAATTTCAATCCTCCTGCAACAACAGGAAAGGGTCCAGCAATATCAATACCCCACTTGTAGAATGGCCATGGTGATGTGATGGGTGTTAGCTCGTGATGTGGTCTGCGCGGGATGAGTCTATGAACTTGGCAGTCGCTGCACTTCCGCACCATATCCCGCGCATCACCGTGCATAGTGGGCCAGTAGTATCCTGACCTTAAGGCTCGTGCCACAACAGACCTTGGTCCTGAGTGCATACTGCATGAACCGGCGTGGACCTCTCGGAGTACGTAATTCGCTTGGAGAGGTCCGACGCACCTAAGCAATGGTTGCAAGAATGAGCGCCTGTATAGGACGCCATCTCTGAGCTCGAATCGCTGCGCTGTGCGCCGTATTCGTCGAGCCTCCTTCTGTTCTTGGGGGAGTATGCCCTTGCTTATGAAGTCCATGATAGGAGTCATCCACGTAGGGCCTTCTTCTTCTATCACCGTGGATACTTCCATCTCAGAGATGGATTTGTCTTTTAGAATTTCCACCAATACCTGTTTTGACAGATGAGCAAAACTTGTAGACGCAATCTTGCTTAGCGCATCTGCTTTCTTGTTCTCCCCTCTAGGGACTTGTTTGATTGTAAATCTGTCAAACCCTTGGATTAATGACTTCGTTTTTTCGAGGTATTGGATCATGTTATCTTCTTTAGCCACATATTCGCCTGACACATGGTTGGCTACCAATCGAGAATCTACATTTGCCTCTAGGTTGCGTACGCCCATTCGTGTTGCAATGCGTAGCCCAGCGATTAGGGCTTCATATTCTGCTTCGTTGTTCGTGGCTGTAAATTCAAAGCATAGGGCGTATGTGAATTCCATTCCTTCTGGGTTCGTGAGGATAAGGCCTGCGCCTGAACCGTCTACGCATAAGGATCCATCCGTGAATAGAATCCATGGTTCTTGTAGTTCGGCCTTTGGTTGTGTAGCTGTATCCTCGGTGTCCGGTTTTTCAATGATGAAGTCCGCGAGAACCTGCCCTTTGACTGCAGTGCGTGGTCTGTAGGAGATGTTGTGCTCGCCTAGCAATACACTCCACTTTTGCAACCGCCCAGATGCGTCAGGTTTGGAGATAACTTGCTTGATAGGTTGATCTGTGATCACCACTATGGGATGTGCTTGGAAGTACCTGCGTAGTCTTTTGGCTGCGAACACTAACGCCAAGACCAATTTTTCCATTGGACTAGAGTTAATCTCCGTTTTCTTAAGTGCTTTGCTCACGAAGTATACTGGTGTTTGCACTGAATTCCTGTCTGTCAGTAGCACTGCGCTCACTGCCCCATGAGTTGCGGATAGGTACATGATCAACTCCTCCCCTGGTCGGGGTGCGACTAACTTGGGGAGCGCTGCTATGGTTTGCTTAAGCTGTTGAAAGGCCTCTTCCGCTTCTGTAGTCCAACGAAAATCTCCCTTTTTTGTACACTACTTGAGTGTTTTAAAGAGTGGGAGTGATTTATCCGCTGACTTGGATAGGAATCTGTTTAATCCAGCTAGTTTCCCATTCAGAGATTGGACTTTTTTCAATGTGCATGGTGAAGGAAGTTGGATGACTGCCTCTGTTTTTTCTGGGCATGGTTTAATGCCATCTGGTTCTATCAAGTAACCCAAGAACATGCCTTCTGTAACGCCAAAAGTGCACTTCTTAGGATTTAATTTCATGTTGATCTTTCGTAGTGTTCCGAATGTTTCTTCAATGTCGCGCACTACTTCATCTTCATTATGGCTTTTAATGACCAGATCATCCACATAAACTTCTAGGTTGCGGCCCACTTGCTTTTCAAATGCATTATCTACCAAGCGCTGGTAGGTGGCGCCCGCATTCTTCAATCCAAAAGGCATCTTCGTATAGCAGTAGACGCCTTGGCTTGTGTGGAAGGCTGTTTTTTCCTCGTCTTCTTTTGCCAGTTGGATTTGGTGGTACCCTTTATATGCGTCCAAGAAACATTTAAAGGGATATCCGCATAAGGACTCCACTTTCCAGTCTATCTCTGGTAATGGGTAGCAGTCCTGTGGACATGCTTTGTTAAGATCAGTGAAGTCTACGCACATCCGCCAACTGCCATCGCTCTNCTCGTCTTCTTTTGCCAGTTGGATTTGGTGGTACCCTTTATATGCGTCCAAGAAACATTTAAAGGGATATCCGCATAAGGACTCCACTTTCCAGTCTATCTCTGGTAATGGGTAGCAGTCCTGTGGACATGCTTTGTTAAGATCAGTGAAGTCTACGCACATCCGCCAACTGCCATCGCTCTTTCTAACCATTACTGGATTAGAAAGCCAGTCATGGTAGTAGACTTCTCGCATGATGCCCACGTCCACTAGCTTATGTACTTCCTCCAAAATGGCTTTTGCGCACTTTGGGGCTTGGCCGCGCTTCTTCTGCCTTACTGGTGGATATCCTTGTCGGATTTGCAACTTGTGTTCTGAGATTGACTGCGGCACGCCAGTCATGTGCTTTGGTAATCAGGGTGGATTGCTACTTTTATGTTCGGTGTCTTGGCTGCGCTATGTTCCGGAGTGTGTGTCGTTTCACATGTAACCGTGTTACATTCTTCAGGTGGCACATCGTTATTGTAGAGGGTGACAATGCCGCCTTCTACTGGGAATTTGAGCATCCCATGTGCTGTGGATGGTACTGTGCGCAGGGCTGATATTCCCGATCTTCCGATAATGCCATTATATGGTGAGGGAGACCTAATCACCATGAAGTTCATCTACGCTTTTGTGGAGTGCTCCTTATTACCGACCATAACTAGCAGCCGTAGTTGTCCTATTGGCCATATCTTTTCTCCTGTAATGCCCGTCAATGATGTCGCGACGGGGACTAGCTNTGCTGTGGATGGTACTGTGCGCAGGGCTGATATTCCCGATCTTCCGATAATGCCATTATATGGTGAGGGAGACCTAATCACCATGAAGTTCATCTACGCTTTTGTGGAGTGCTCCTTATTACCGACCATAACTAGCAGCCGTAGTTGTCCTATTGGCCATATCTTTTCTCCTGTAATGCCCGTCAATGATGTCGCGACGGGGACTAGCTGGCTCTGTATCTCAGGTCGTAATCTCTTGAAACAATGTTCGTACATTATCTCTGCGGATGCTTCTCCATCAACGTACATACGGTGGATATCGTGACCCCCCGCGTTTATTTCGATGGTGAGTGGTTCCGCCACTGCGTTGTCCGCAGTCAAAGTGGGGAAGGAGATTTCATTACCGGAAGAAAATCTTTGGCTGAGTTTTTGCTTGACCTTGCGCTGCCATGATTGTATCATGTAGATTGTATCAGCTTTATCTTTAGGTGCTTCCTTTTTATCCACGGTCTTTTGTCTGTCTTTCCCATCTTTGATGTTCTTAACTAAGTGATCCATCCTGCCCTCTTTCACTAATTTGTCAATTAGTTGGCGCAATTGGATGCACTCGTTTGTAGTGTGGCCCTTCTGTCCGTGATATTCACAATATCCATTCCCTATGCGCTTTCCTTCTGGGGTGCGCATTGGTGGGGGTTTAGGGAAATTTGCGCCTTCTGTTGCAAATATCTCTCTTGGAGTTTTTTTATCAACGGGGTATATTTGTCGTTTCCCCGTGCGCCTCCATCATTGCGATAGTTCTTACTACGATTGCCGCTCTGGTTATTGGATTGTTTCCTTGACTGTTCTTGCGGTCTGTAATTCGAGTATCCTTTTTTGCTATCTGCGGCGGCAGCTTCACCTTGGACGAAGGACCTTGTGCGCTTCATTAGTTCATCAAAGGTTTGGGGAACCTTATCATTTAATTTCCTAATGAGCTCTAGGTTATTAATCCAATTCTTGAACCCTGAAATTTTTAGTACTTCAGGACACGCCTTGACGTGTATACATTCATCCTTAAAGCGCTCCATGTAAGCACTCGTTGATTCCCCTTGGCGCTGTTTTACTCTGGCCAATTCCACAGGGTTTTTGGCGCACTTCTTTCTCTGAGTGAAATTCAAGCGGAATGCTTTTCGCAACTCTTCAAACCCGTTTATGCTTCTTCGTGGAAGCTTGCTAAACCAGGTTCGCGCATTCCCCACTAATGTGGAGTTGAACATATGGCACCACACAGGTTGTGGCCAATTTTCGATAGTAGCTGCGGATTCGAAAATTTTTAGGTGGTCATCAGGATCACCCGTTCCATCATATGTTTTAACATTGGCGGGCATGCGCCTTTTCTTGTGATCCG
>LBNU01019747.1:16732-26981 GCA_014162995.1 Artemisia annua
TTTGAATAACTGGTTTTTGTGTTGCATCAATTACCCCTCGTAGATACTCAGTTATCAGCATTAACGGCTTCTTTTCGGTAACAGCTCCTAGAAATTGCACAATATTAGGGTGGCGAAGCTTGACCAGCAAATTGACCTCATGCCTAAAGTCCTGACTGAATTGGCAATGTAAACAAGAATAAGCAGATTTATCCATTACAATAGTAAAGATCATTTAATAGATTATCAAGATTTAACAGTAGTTGCCAGTTTACCATAAGATACTCCATCTATTACTCGGTGAAAGTTTTATCACTACAAGTCTATATTCTGTTAGAAAATTAAATAAACAGAACAGAACTCACATCACCAATTTGTCATCTGAGAGACTTGGAAGTATACGTTTGACAGCTACAGGTGTTCCACGCCAACATGCTCTTACAATCTCACCGAAGGACCCCTGTTACAGAATTTGTTATCATCACTAGCATCAATTATAAATATGACAAAGATTTGCATTCTGACTTAATAGTTTGAACATTTAATGAACAAGGTTTAAGCAAATGAAACCAGACCTTGCCTATTAAGTGGGAGTTTGTGAAGTCCAGTTCCGAAGGGTCAATTTCCCAGTCACACTTATTTGGAAGAGGTGGTGGCACAGGCCTTGGTTCAAAATGGCTTCCATTCTGGCCCTGCACGAAAGATGCCAACATACAATTGAAGCTTAAACGCATACATATCACTTCAAGACTGTGTATGAGCATAAATGAAATGATTCTTTGCAAGCAAGACACGAGTTCTTTTGCTGGAATAGGAGGGGATGATTTACAAACTTCACAATCATTTATGGAAACTAATGTCGTCTGGTATGCTTATTATTAATGTGTCATTTTCCAACAATATCTAACATAGTGCTAAGAATTCAGTTGCCCGGATGTTACAATATGTTTTTATTGTGTGTGTTTGACTTTAACGAGTTCACGGGGACCTAATTTTTAACAATGTGGCAAAGGCCTTGTCACTAGGTAAATGAAGCCACCAGGGCCAATCCACATATTTAGTAAATTAAATTGGTCCTGAGGGCTCCGTGTTACCTAGTGCCAAGGCCTTTGCGTAGATTTTCAGAGACTATGGTCACCATGGAATCATCAAGGCCAAACAAAAATAAAAGGATGAAAAAGACAACACACTGATAAGAACCAACCCAAACTCTCAACATCATTCTTGTTAATGACACATTATTAGTGGAAAGTGAGTAGACTGGAATCACTGGATGACACATATTGAAATAAATGATTATGAAGTTTGTATATCATCCCCTACTTTCCAGCCAAAAAAAAAATACCTTGCATTTTGCAAAGTTAACTATTTATGTGTTCCCTGTTATATTCTTCAATGGGGAAAGGATTGTGGATCCTAAAGCCAGACATAAGATGAATACATAGTATCATATGGCCCAAAGGATGAATATTGTATTGATAAATATGATCTTAACTGAAATATCCATCTGTATAAGATGCATTTATACCATGGAATATAACATCAAGAATGTGTTTCCAATCACATAAGAATGCCAAGTGCTGAACTTACATATGAGAGTCCACCATACGACTTTAGTAACTCAATCATGTTATGCTTTCTAGCTCCTTCTGCATCAGCTAGAGGCTGTCATTCGCAATTCAAGTATAGTGAGTTCATTGAACTAGATGAAAGCTCAAATCAAGCTAAAATATAAATTTGGTACTCACTTGTTTCAACATAGTATAACGATAAAAATGAAAATGGAATATCTTATACCACAAGAAATGAAGCTATCAGCCAACATGTTGCATATTAGATTCAAATATTTGTTGAAATTAGCATATTAACAAGTTATGCAAGTACGAGTTGTGGCACTTGGGCATAACTCTCCTAATCTTGGAATATGTACTCATCTACCAGGGACTCAACTAGAGGGTTCCTGATATAATATGTGTCCTTTTTGTAACTTCTAATCTGTTTCAAAGGCTCCTGCGTATACCTACGAAGCCAAATTTGTGTCATTCATTCTAATAAACTTAAGATTGTACATACATTTTCCATATTTGTGAACACACCAGCACAATTACATACAGAATATCCATTAATAGGCACACATCAGCACAAAGTTCAAAACGACCCTAGTATAAGACCAAAAAGTTCCCCAAAATTTTAAGCATCAACAGAAGTAGCCTCTACACTTTGGGTTCCTCCATGTACATTCAAGTTCTACAATCTACAGCAACAGATAGTAATCCAATAATCCATAATTCCACCAACAAACCATTTAACCACAACATGATCATCTAAAACTTAAACACTAACAACCAACACATGCAACAATCACACTTCATGATAAACATCTCTACAAATACACTAATCCTCAATTAGCTTAAAACATCATGAATCAACTTAAGGGGTTGCTTGGAACAGCTTATTTCACATTGTGTATAGGCTTGTTGAAATTTGGAAAAAGCCAATAAGCTCCTTTTTAATTGCTTATGAGCTTAGCTTATGGCTTATAAGATCGTAAGCCATCAAAATGAGCTTATTGGTTTTTCAAAACCTCGATAAGCCCAAACGCCTGTGAAATAAGCTAATCCAAACACTTCCTTAAACAGCTATACTACTCCATCTGTTATAACCACGATATTCACCATTACGAGTTTAGTAGCCACTTCCTGGTTCCTAATAAACATATCTCTAGTAAAATAAATAAAACCAAATTAAGGCTATGTTTGGCAAAACAAGCACTAGCAGTATCTATTTGTTTTATAAAAGCATTTGGTAACATATGTAATTATAAAGTGTAAAATGAAAGTAAAAGCTAAATTTTGACCCTTGGTACATTTTATATCATTTTGTATATTGGGATTAGTCATTTTTAATATAAAAAATTCAAAGCAGTGTCTATCGGCACCCCTAAAATAAATACTTTTCAAGTTGGCCCCACCACTAACAACGTCACTACCATCAACATTGATCAACAAATTTAATAATTGTACAACTAGGCGTAAATTATACCGTATTCTTCCAACGATCGAGAGCATTGACATCAGCACCAGACTCAATCAAAACCTTAGCAACATCAATCCACCCATGTAACGAGGCAACATGTAACGGCGTCCTGTTATCATAATCACGTGCATTTACTAAGCTCTCATCTTCATCCAACAGCTTCTTTACAGCCGTTGGATCGTTTTGATGACTGTGCCATAGTATTAATGACGTCCTACTAACTTTTGTCTTGTCTTTCTTTTTTATTGGTTGTTGTGGTGGTGGTGGTTCTCCGGCGGTGGAGTGGCCGGAACTGCCTTCGCTGCCGCTCATTGGGTTTTGGTTTTAGATCGGGAAATGAGGGAATGAATGAATAAATAGTTGTAACGGAATTTTATGGAGAATTTATATATTTAATGGGTGTGACTATGTGAGCGTGTTTTTGTGAGTGTTTGTTGTTGTTGTTGTTGAGTGACGGATACTGTTTGTTTATTTGACGTGACTCCACCAAATAATTATCACACGAGTAGGGTACACGTGTCGTGTAATTAATTTTTTGTTAATATTGTTTTTAGTTTATTTTTTTATATAATAACTTTAGAAATAATAAAAAGACCAAAAGAGATGCATGCATGATAATCTGTGCATTATAGTATTGTACAGTACGACTCTAATGCACAAATTGTTTATGACAAAGTGGGAGCCAATATTAAACTAATCACACGAAGTTATGCCACCATAGAGCGTTAGTCGGTAAGGTTGGGCACAGTCGTGACTGTGACTAGACACGACCTTGCCACATCAGCTTTCTCTCTTCGACGACTAAGTTGTCATAGTGGTGACTAAGGTTTTTTTTTTTTTNAATTTAAAACTTACACTAATATTCTAAGTTTTAGTGTGCCTTGATTGCTGCCTTAATTTCATTCTTGTTGTCGTGGGGGCAAATTTGAGTCAATTGTTGTATTGTAAAAAATCAAGTCCTGCTCCGTTTTGATTGGGCCGTGATTTTTGCTGCCGTTGGATCTCAATCTTCTCTCTTTTCATCTCCAGCTCTTTTTCCTTCAACTTCAAGTATGACTCTACCATGTCCTTCTTTTTCCTCGGTTTTAATGGCTTGAACTTGAAAAAGCTCTGGGCTAACAAGCTAACAAATGATGCTGGTGGATCACGAGAGGAGGATGATGATTTCTTCCTGGCTGCATCACGACCTTGTGGTTGTGATTCTCTAATCTCTTCCTCATCATCAGAATCATCTACGTTTTGAAAATTCAAAGGACCTTTTGTTGATCCCGAGGTGGTTTTCCAAGACTTGGATTTCTTCCGACTCTTCGTTCTAAAAGCAGGCATCTCGTGACTCTTCCAAGGATCATGATTCCTCAAAATTTCTAACACTCCTCCAATGAAAACTCATGACCATAAATCACATGGTATTCTCTAAGAGCTTTTGAGAGGTTGTCTGCATCACTCTCACCACTTTCGTGATTATCCTTGATATTATCCATAATATCACAAAATGCACCAACATGACTACGAATCCTATTCTTCCATTTGGTCGTGATAGAGTCGTACGTTCTTTGTGAACCAGTTTCCTTTTCAAAGTACGCTATCACCTCCTCCCAAAACCCATTCCTGTTGATAGTCTCTCAGAATTTTTCGACACATGAACCCAACCTCTACAAAGTACGATCTCTTTCGCCGAGAAGCAAGAATTCATCCGCAATTTAAGAGCACTATAAAGCTCAAATCATGTTTTAGTTTTTTATTTTTTACAGTTATGTTTTTAATTATCTATGTTTTAGTTTTTTTTTTTTTTTTAATTTCGTACGTCTATGTTTTTTATTATGTATGTTTTAGTTTTAAATGAATGAAATTTAGTTTGTTTGAAAAAAATATAAAAGAAAATAAAATTAGGGGTGGGTTGGGCCCAAATATCTTGTTGAAACTTGTTATGAGTGAGGGGATATTTTGAAGTGGTAGTGTTGAAATGAGGTGACACCTGATGGAGCTCAAATGAAGAGCCAAAGCTTTTCACCACACGCTTTTTCTTCTCACTAGATCCCTACCGGTCAGTTGTATAACGCTGATACTAATTGATTGGTCTTATCGTCTGGTTTGTTTTTGTTTGGTTAGAACTACTCAAGCACCTTGCATGGATTGTTAACCAATGGGAATGAACATCCACTACGCATTTTTACTAAATACACAAAACATTTTTAATCAAATTGTATTTTGCTTTCTTTATATTAAAATTTAAGGCTCCCGAGGCGATTATTACTAAACTTGAATCTATGAGAAGACAATTTTTTTGGGGAATGAAGGAAGGTGTTAAAAAGATTAGTTGGGTAAGTTGGAATAAAGTCTTGGTATCCAAGACTGATGGCGGTCTCGGGGTTGGTAGCATTAAAACAAAAAATATGGGACTCCTCGGAAAATGGAAATGGCGTTTTATTAATGAACAAGGGGCACTTTGGAGAAAAGTAATTGCTGAAATTCATGGTTCAAGTGGTGGTTTTGACACGATGGGCGGGTCTAATAATAATAGCACATGGTCTTCTATTGTGGGTTCGTGTAATAGGATTGAACATTTAGGTGTTCCTCTTAATAATCTTATGGTTAGGAAAATATATCGTGGTACTCAAACGTTGTTTTGGAAAGATAACTGGTTAAACAATTTGGGACCGCTAAAAGAGTGTTTTCCTCGTCTTTTTGCTTTGGAAAGATTTAAAGATTGTCTTGTGGCAGATAGATGGGTTTTAGAAGAAGGCGTTTGGCAAGGTAAGTGGGATTGGAATAGGCAACCTAGTGGGCGAGCTGATGGAGATCTTACAAAGCTAGTGACAGACTTAAACGGGTTTACTCTTGACGAAGCTCAAGATGATAGATGGGAGTGGACCTTGACTTCTTCTCGCAAGTTTACTGTTGCCTCTTTGTGTCACGCTATCCAGTTAAAAATGAACCTTAATGATGCTTCTGTTCCGCCTTTCACTTGGAACTCATGGGTGCCTCGTAAGGTAAACGTTTGTGCTTGGCGTGTCGCTATGGATCGACTTCCGACCAGGATGAACTTATGCCAACGTGGCATTGATCTTCCTACGTCGGTATGTTTATTTTGTGGGTTGTCTAATGAATCTCGGGATCATTGTTTCTTTTTATGTCCTAAAGTAAAAGTAGTGTGGTTGAAATTTTGGAGCTGGTGGAAAGTGCCTTCTCGGTTCTCTTTGACTGACATCCTAAAAGGAAACTTTGACTTCACCAATGATAAGTGGAGAATGAAACTATGTCACGCTGCCTGCTTGTCATTTATTTGGTATGTGTGGAAATGGAGGAATAAAATTTTGCATGCTTCGTCAAATGAAGAGGTTTCTTCGGCTCAAAACGAGGACATTTTCCCTGTGATCCAAAGATTATCTCTGCTTTGGACTTCAAACCGTGTCTCTAATTGTCGCTTTACTTGGTGTCATTGGATTAGAGCTCCTGGAGAAGTGGCCAATTTATAAATTGTAGTTTCGGCTTAGCTTGGTGTTTGGGTGTTCCATCTTAGTGTAGTGCTTGGTTCTATTTTTTCTTTCCTTTTAGCTCTTGCTTAGAGCTTTCTCTTTTCGTTGCTTTGGCGTTTGCCTTTTTATAATATCTTTGCCCTTTTCAAAAAAAAAACATACTATTGTAAAGGTACGACTTTTAAATTTTAATTTATTACTAGCAAAGAGATCATGTCGTTTAACAAAGACATAACTTTTGATTTGTATTGATCAATACGTAAAGTGGTCTCCTGTAATGGACCAAAACTGGCATTTGGTCATAAGAAAAATATTCGAAAGTTTGTATGGGTTCAATTGATCCAGTTTTATGTTGACCATGATATTCTTTGACTTTATGTGGATGCTCATATTTATTGGTATTAACTGTTAATGGAATATAAAATATATTGAAAAAGATAATCTTTGTTTTCTGAAGACGACCGTCATGGCCTCATGGGAAGTAGCGAACCATTGAGGCCTTTTTTAATACATTTTAATTTTCGTTGAAGGAAAAGTAATGATAAAAAAGTGTCAAGTGGTCGCGTAATACGTTTTGTGTTTGACTATTGCATAAACTAGAAATAAGAATAGAAAATGCAGTTATATATTCTCATTCATCAAGTGGATGCTCATTATCATGGAACTATGGAATGGTATCATCTTTCGTTATGTGCCAAATCCATTGTAGTGCACTATAAAGAGCAAGTACTACCGGCTGATCAGGGTGGGATCGTTTCGAGGTGTTGGCTTCGGCATTTCTCCACATCAGTATAATGGTGAGGAGTGAAATTGGTGGAAACGCCGACCGTGTTTGCAAATTTCTCTTTTCATTGTTTATTTTTTTTAACGTGTGTGAGAGACCGAGAGAGATACATTCTAGCAAAGAAAGCGGTTGCATTGAAAATGAAACCATAATAAATGAAAACATGGCTGTTAAGATCTCGATCTAGCTTTTAGTATCTTCCGATTTTACGATCCTGTTAAGTAAAAATGAGTCGATTCTTCGTAGGATTTAAAAAGGCATAGGATCTTAAGTAGGATCTCGATCTTACCATCGGATCTTAAAATATGGATAAGATTCGATCCTACTTCCGTTGAATTAACTAACTAAAAATTGTTAAAAAAAAAAAAAAAAAAAAAAAAAAAANATACAATCAACTTTGAATACGAATTATTATACAAATACTCCCTCCGTCCAAAAATAAATGTCAGGTTTAACTTTTTGGGGTCTTTTTTGTTCAACTTTGACCTTAAATATTTTTATTTACGTTATATAATACTTTATAAAAATTATATCAATGAAAATATATTTGAAACCCAATCCATTCATATATTTTGCATCAAGTATTATATAACACAAATAAAAATATTTACGGTCAAAGTTGAATAATAAAGACTCTAAAAAGTCAAACCTGGCATTTATTTTGGGACGGAGGGAGTAAGACTTTTAAACATTTAGGTAGAATCTTTCAATGTTGATCTGATCTTACAATTCTGAAACGCCCAGATTTTTTTTTCGAATATATATATAAGTCTGTAAACTGTATACTTTGATAAAACTAGCGGAAGCGTATTTTTTTTCTTTTTTACATCATACGGGCTTATTCCAAACGTCCCGTTAAAATACTAAACTTTGCAAAATACATAACAATGACTCTTTAAACTGGGCAAAGAAGCTGGTTCTTGATTTAGGGGCATTCCAAACTAATAACAAATGATGGAAATGAGAAGCTCATTACCTAACCCGTGAGCTACACCATTTTAACCCATTACGCCCCATTTAGCATGTACATGGTCTCATCTTGCATACCTACAAAATATAAACTGAGAACGGTAAGTCTATAAGACTTAGTGAGATAACGGAATTGTAATAAATCATAAAATGAACATAAGTATGATGCTGAATAAGTATATATACTACTATTCTGACTACATGAAGCATAATATTGACTAACTGCAAAAGCACAACACTGACTTATTAAATACATGATACACCATGTTACTGATCGAGTACATAAGCATACTGAGTGCATAACTAACCGCATAACTAAGCACATACTTGGTGCATAACTGACTGAGTACATAAGCACATACCGAGTTAGTACTTATAGTATTATACTAGCTGAGTGCATAAGCACATACTAAGTACTTATAGTTATACTGGCTGAGTGCATAAGCACATACTGACTGAGTACTTATAGTACTATACTGGCTGAGTGCATAAGCACATACTGACTAAATGCATAACTGACTGAATACATAGCTGACGAGCCATATAAACATGTTAATCATCCATACAGGATTGTTAAGTTCCGATTTTGGAACATTTACTATTCTAAGGCTTGATTCTCCACTAAGGAGGTCTAAGTTCCAACTTTGTCTGGAACAACTGTATGTGATCACATAACTGACTGTATACTTATAGTACTAAATACATTGAATAATGCATAAAATACCATTCTGACTAATTAAGTGCATAAAGCACTTGGCGCGCTTTATAAACTTCATAAGCATATACCTAATAGAATCTAACATGCATATAAATGTGATTCCTCCCAGACCACACGTCTATTATCAGTCAACCACTTGTGAATGGTCAACCATAACAGTCAGACAGCCTGGGAGAAAAATGCAAGTTTACCAAGGAGTATAAAATTATATCCTCGGGTCATTTATGTCCTGATGAGGTGTGACATTCTGAATACAACGAACGTGTGTGATGTTGATGTTATTAAATATATGAAAATAGGAATCTGACTGACTAACACTGGAATGTGAATAGTAATAGCTCTGTCATAGCTATATCAGTAAAAACGTACAATCAGAAACCTTAAAATGTAAAAGAATTTACAAACACACGTTTAGGTTCAAATAAACGTAAACGTATAAAACAAATCATCAAATATAACTATAGTAGGAATTTGCATGCCTTAGCGGCTTAAATGCAAATTAAATAAAAATAAAATATTTACTTTATATTTACATAGTTATTAAAAAGATAAGAAAACCTAAAAACTTAAAACGTGTACGTTTACGTTTAAATAAACGTCTACGTACAAATTAAAAAGCGAATACCGTCAAATATAACTCCCACAAATGTGAAAATCATATTTTTAGAACCCTAAAAAGATAAGAAATTATTGGTGAATTAAAATTATTTTTACAAGTATTTAATTAATTACTATTAATTAAAAACTATTATTAACTATTAAATAATAACCTAAAAATAAGAAAATGTAAAATAAAGCCTAAGAAAATAAAATAAAAGTTTAGAAAATTCTAAAATAATATAAAAGAATTTCTGAAACTGAAAATATATTTATTATAAAAGTATTGTATTTGTTATTAATTATTTACTATTTATTTATTAATTAACTATTTAATTAATTTAATTTATAAAATGTACCAAATGAACAGTAAAAATTGCAAAATTAATTTTTACAAAATCCTAATAACTTATAACAGTTAGAAAAATTATAAAAACTAAACTTAGATTAAAATTATATATTTAAACTAATTTATTTATTATTTTTCATTAAAACTATATAAACTAAAATGATTTTTTATAAATACTAAATAAAAAAAGTGAAAATTCTGGAAAAAATTATATAAATACTACACCTATGCAGAAACGTATAAAAAATATAAAAACTCCAAATTGCTTAATAATAAGCAGTCAAATAAGCTTAAACTACTTATAAGCCAAAGGGAAGTTTTGGTATTTAAATAATAGATGG
>LBNU01019749.1:9105-20895 GCA_014162995.1 Artemisia annua
AGCTTATTGTACTGCTTTTTAATAAGCTATTTGGGTGTTTCATATTTTTTTTAGTCTTCTGTCATTACAAAGTAATTTTAGAAAATTTTTTGTAATTATTAAAAATAGTTTAGTATTTATAATAATTAAATCTAGTTTAATTAGTAATTAATTAATAATAATTAATTAAATAGTCAAAAAAAAATATTTTTCTTTTTCTAAAAATTTTCTTTTATCATTAGGATTGTAAAAAAGTAATTTTCACATCCGTAGGGTTAGCGTTGCTTAAAATTCACTTTTTATTTTGCGCGTTCGCGTTATTTTTGACATAAACGCGCGTTTTCAGTTTTTAAAACGTTTCTAGGATATTTGCTTTTACGTTTTTGTTAATATTGCTTTGTTTAATCATTTTCTTTTATATTTCCTCCGTATAATCACCCATTATCCCTTTTTCCATTCAAAATCACTCGATCACAATTCGTTTTCAAATACCATTCACACCTCGCTGGGACATAACGACCCGGGAAAACACTATACTCCTTGGTTAGTTGGCTCAATAGGTTTGACCTTGTTGACCATTCACCTTGGTCAATATTGTCTGACTGTTCAGAGCCAATCAAAATTTTGGCGCCGCTGCCGGGGAGGTGTGCTGCGTATTCACAACGTATTTGAAGATTAGTGATCTTTGGATATTCACTCATTGTATATTTACCATCTTTGTTCATATTTTCATATTTTTATATAAAAACAAAACTGATCGTTAAATTTTACCATCTCAGATTACTCAGGGATTACTTAGTGTGATCTACGAGGAAACGATTTGGTTTTTCAAAACGATTTCCAAAAACATTTTAATTCAGTTTTCAACGAACACAAAAAACCTAAAAAGATTTTCTTTCTTATTTTTATAAAATGTTTTCCAAAAATTTCAAAAATATCCGTCTTTCCCCTCCTACCTTTTTGATTCTCCATTCCTTACCCTCCAAAACCGTTTGATTCTTTCTATGTCTCATCCACACCTTCTTGATTGTCAATGGTGTGGTGGTCCTTATAATGGTGGTAATTGCCCTAGTTGTGGCATGGTAGAGTCAGGAAACGGGTCTGTCTATAACCAGAATCCCTATTCCTACCATGACACGACTGATTTATTCCATCAGCTACCACACTATGAGACTCAGCAGTTTTACTGTTGTGAGTACTGTGGTGGTTCACACTACAGTTATGATTGTCAATCGGGAAACACGCTTATCTATGAGCAGGTTCCTGATAGCAATTATGACTCCAGCACGTACGACTCACAACCACATCAGTTTTACTGCTGTGAATACTGTGGAGGTCCACACTTTAGCTCAGATTGTCAAACGGGGAATTCATTTCCTTGTAACAATTTTGGCACATCGTATTATGACCAACCTCCACAGTACCAAATGATCCAAGCAACTCCTCAAATTCAGCAAGACCTTTGTCTAGAGGCTCTTCAGATATTGAAAGAACTTAAGGATGAGTTGACTAGTATGTCGTTTCAAAACTCTCGTGAGAAATCTATGGCAGAATTACTTGCGGAAGAACGAGATGCTAGAAACGAAAAGAGCATGGAGGAATTACTTGTCGAAGAACAAGCAGCTAAAAAACGTGTCATATTTCGCAATGCTGCTCTTCTTGATGATGATGATGAAGATACCCTTGATATTCTTCAATTTTATAAGGGTTCATCAAGTTCATCAGTTGCAATTCCTTCCATGGAAAATCAGGGAGAAAATAATGTGACAGAGTTACTAGCCATTGATCAAATGGAACTTGAAGAATCCATAACTGCTAGTCCTTCTCAACTCCCTCAGTCTGTTGTTATCACAACCGAAGTTCCCACTCACTCTCTGAACATGGGGGATGAGCGTCTTAGCACTTTCATAAAGTCTAGTGTTGAGAACCTTGTCCCAATCCCAGGAGTATCACAGGGAACTTGTGATCATGTGTGTGATTTTCCTTCCCCTCTTGAGTGTTCAAAAGATCAATTTGAAACTTTCTCCGATTCTAGCGAAGATTGTGCATCTTATGGAGACATCGAGTTTGTTGAGGCATCAGTTCCACATTCTGATGCTGACCATCTTCTTGAGGAGTTCTCCGATGAACTTACTCACATCAATCCACTTTCATTGGAAATTGATGATGGTCTCCTCGATTTCGAAGCCGATCTTGGAGAAATTGAAAGTCTCCTATATCATGATCCGTCACTCACTTCTTATCCCAGCGGTCCAATAGAGAATGTTAATCACCTTGTTCCTGAAACATTCAAAACAACTTTCACCAATCCTCTATTTGAATTCGAATCTGAATACACTTTGATCTCTGATAATCCAATCTTTGGTACTCAGATCGAGGATAGTGATGAGTCTATAGTGGAACAAGAATTCACAGATTTACAAATAATAGCCGGGACTTTGAATATTGAGGACAATATTTATTCTAAGTGTGGGGGGTATTCTAGCAAATTTTATCACATTTTACCATCTAGTACCCCCGTTTTGGCCAAAATTTCAAAAAAATTTTAAAAAAATTTTTCACTTGTGCTCCAAAATTTTTTTTTTTTGTGGTTATCAGTCCGCCATGTCTAAACGACAAAAGGATTGGCTAATCCAGGAGCAAACGGCTCTTGGTAAAGATACATCAAATCCGTTTATGGCTTGCAATTTGCCAAAAATTGTATGGTGCTCGACTCACCATATCTTTAATTAGTGAAGAGTTGGCTAGCCCGCAAGGTTATGGCTTGTGGTAAAGGCAGTTGAAAAACCATAATTGGTAATCAACTCACCAAGATGATGACTGAATTCCATCAAGAGTTGGCTAGTCCAGAAGCAAACGGCTTCTGGTATAGACAAATCAAATCCGTTTACAGCTGGTGATTTGCTCAAAATCACATGGTTATCAGTGTACCATGGTTCTTACTTGAACTGAAACATTTGGCTACTCCAGAAGTGATGGCTTTTGGTAAAGAGACTTAAAATCCATCAAGTTTTCATAAAATATTGCTAGGGACTAGCAATAGTTTAGTATGGGGGATTGATGAGTGCTCAAACACTTATCATTTTTGGTAAAATCTGAACTGCAAAACATACAGAAACACTCAGAAATGCATCAAAATACTGAAAATATTTCAAAATTGTGTTTTATATGTTTTAGATGCAAAATTAGTAAAAACAGATGAAAAACGTACAAAGTTTGCAAAATTGGCAGTTTCAGTCCCCCAACTTTCATAAAATGTCAAAACTAGTCCCTGATCATTCAAAATATGGAAAATTATCACCAAAGGTCCTTTTGAAATCAAAAGTTGTCATATTTTGTCCTTTGGTGAAGAATTGGAAAAGTTTTGAGGATTTACAATTTTGGTCCCTGGAGTTTCTAAACTTGTCAGATTTGGTCCCCGGGTGCTTTAAAATGGAAAACTTTATTTATGGTCCTTGTGTTTTTGGTTCTTGGCATCATTGGTCCTTTGGAGCAATTTGGGAAAGTGGCATTTCAGGTCCCTAAACTTTCAGGAAATTACATGATTGGTCCTTGTGCTAAGTTACTAAACCAAATGGACCCTTGTGTTTATTAAACCCAAAATACATTAACCCATCCCATCCCCTGGCCCAATATCACCCATGGCCCAACACCCTTATAATAAAAATCCAACACCCCCGTTTTATTACTCCCTCCCAAAATAAATAAATCAAACAAACACCACACCACCTCCACTGCTCCCTTACCACCCCTGGTTTTCACCCCAACTTGGCCACCAACTCTGCTACTCCCCCATCACTTGTTCCCCTCCTCTAAACAACCCTCCAAGAAGCATTAATTGCTCCACAAAACTAACACTCAACCCACAACTGGCTTATATAAGTTTTGGCTCCAAAAGACAATTCAATGGCCAAGATGAATTTTAGTGATCCAAAGGCCAAGATTTATGATGGGATTGCTACAGAAGACTGCCAGGAACCCTAAAAGTCTTTATAAAAGAAGAAAGAAGCAGTAGAGAAAAAAGTAGTAGTTAATGTAGTTTTATGAGAGTAACTGTAATGTCGACTTAGTTAATTTTAGCTTTCTTATTGTTAAACCTAGCATTTAAATTGTACTCTCCAGTTTCTCAGTGTATTTCAAAGTTCAATCAATCCTAATTTCAAGTTTCTTTGTTAAAATTCAGAAATTGCCATATTTTAGTGAAATTTCCATTATAGATTAAAACATGATCACTTTGGTTGTTTTACTGTTCCAAAAGCTCAACTGAGATTATTATTAAGTTTTCTATATGTTATATCAGTTTTGAACAAGTCCTCATTCAAAATCTCAAAAATCGAGAAAATATGAGAAAATACTTGAAAAATCAAAAAGAAGAAGAAAAGTGCAAGGATCATGGTTAATTCAGGAAGGCCATGGTTTTAGAACTCCATGGGGAGTATAAGTTTGTGATTTGGATTCTTGGATACCTTAGTTCTGCCTTGGACCAATTGTAAGCCAATTTCTTGATTTTCTTGCATTCTACTGTAGCACTGCCTATATGGATGTTTAATTGTGTAATCTGAGTTTTATTAGCATATTGGAAGTAATTCATGCTTAGATGTTTGATAGTTGTTCAGTGGAAGTACTTGTTGCTCATTGATGTTGATTCATTGTCATATTCACATGAGATGGTGTAATGTGTTCCAATGTATATGTCTGCATAAATTAAGTTTAAAAAGATTTAACATAGCTTATTTGATCATCAAGCATCAGTAGTTTAGCTTAAACTTTCCATTTGCATTAAAAATCAAAAAATCAGTTACCAAAAGTGGTGTTTGGGACAGTAGGGATAACTGAGTTTTAGGCTAAAATTGTTATTGAAGTTGGTTCATGCATCTTACATTAGGTTCATATAGAGCTAATATTGCATAAAATACTTAGGTCTTTTTATAAAAAGTCAAAATCGCCTTTTAATCTCATTATTCATTCACTGTCAAAATTTTCGGTTTGCATAATCATAGATATAGGCGCATAAGTAGATAATATAGCTTAAATCATTTCATTTATTGCTTATAACATCATTTCTAGTTAGTAAGGATCAATCAAAGTTCACGAAAGTCAAACTAGAGTTCAAAATCAAAAAGTCAAAAAAGTTTTCGACTGCAGAAAAAACCTTTTATTTTTCATTTCTTCAATTTTCAACCAAATCTGATAAAATTATGGGATAATGTACTCTTATATATTTTTTACTTAGTGGTATTTTTATTTTAATTTTTAGATTTTTTTTACATGGGTAAATCACCCATTTTTGGGCTGCAAAAAGTCATTTTCAACAGCAGAAAAAGTTTTTGATTTTTAAATTCTTCATTTTAATTCCTTTTTAGCTGAAATTTGGTTTGTAGCTTATTTAGTAGATTATCTAGTTACGGTTATTTTTTGTTTATTTTTTAGATTTTTTTTAGTAGCCATCGCAGTTAACTTTTTAGTCATTTTTTTTCACTTCTTGCAGCCTTAGGTAACTTTTAGCTTATTAGTGCTTTATAGATTAGTTTAACTGCTTATATTCTGTCCCTTTTAGCTTTTTAGGATCACCCTTAGTTGCCTTTTGCTTAAAATCTCCCCTTAGTTCAGTTCAGTGTAGCTTATTTGAGCTTATTTGGTCCCAAATCAGTTGAGCTTGTTTTGGATCTTCAAAATACTTCACTGTTAAACTCACAAGCTCATTCCCAGCTTATTTTCTTGTATTCCAAAAACCTTTCCTTTCAAGAGTTGTTATTTTTGTTGTTCTAAAAGTTTGGCAAAAAGAAAATTGAAAAAAAAAATAGTTTTTCAAAAAGGAAAGCCACAAGGGTCGAACCCCTGACCTCCCCCTTAGCCAAGCACACAACACACAACATCACTACCAGGCGCCCTAGGGTCTTTTTCAGTTACTAGTTTGCAAATTTTATTTATATAGTGGTTTTGTTCCTTTAAGCTTATTTTTGCTTTTTAGTTTATTGTACTGCTTTTTAATAAGCTATTTGGGTGTTTCATATTTTTTTTAGTCTTCTGTCATTACAAAGTAATTTTAGAAAATTTTTTGTAATTATTAAAAATAGTTTAGTATTTATAATAATTAAATCTAGTTTAATTAGTAATTAATTAATAATAATTAATTAAATAGTCAAAAAAAAATATTTTTCTTTTTCTAAAAATTTTCTTTTATCATTAGGATTGTAAAAAAGTAATTTTCACATCCGTAGGGTTAGTGTTGCTTAAAATTCACTTTTTATTTTGCGCGTTCGCGTTATTTTTGACATAAACGCGCGTTTTCAGTTTTTAAAACGTTTCTAGGATATTTGCTTTTACGTGTTTGTTAATATTGCTTTGTTTAACCATTTTCTTTTATATTTCCTCCGTATAATCACCCATTATCCCTTTTTCCATTCAAAATCACTCGATCACAATTCGTTTTCAAATACCATTCACACCTCGCTGGGACATAACGACCCGGGAAAACACTATACTCCTTGGTTAGTTGGCTCAATAGGTTTGACCTTGTTGACCATTCACCTTGGTCAATATTGTCTGACTGTTCAGAGCCAATCACTTAGACCTTTTCAAAACTTGCCAAACTATTGAAAATATGTTAGTATACCTTTTTACCTTTTCGGGGATATAAAGAACATGAAAATCGGCTTTATAACGAATTAGTTATGATTTTTCGAAAGTTATTGTTTTCACTAAAAGACCACCAGAACTTTACTCAGAAATTTTTCTAAGTATACCCAGAAACACCCATGTTGAGAGCTATTTTCCCGTCAATTGACTCAGTTCTGGAGTTTTGGACTCCAAGGAACAAAAGTTAGATCACCTGGCCTAGTTTTCAAATCAAAAAGCCGTTTTGTCATTTAGACTTAAAATGAGTAATCTACAGTCATCTAAGCATTCACAAAAACTGCCCAGAAATGGCAGTTTTAGCCTAAAACATCATACTTTTCGACCATTTATCTTAAAATCTAGACACTTGGAGCAAAACTTCACTCCTGGACATATTTAGGCTTGGTGCTAAACTTTCCAGAAATACCAATTTTATTTCCTAACTCTCAATATTCACTGATTTACAACTAGTTTTCCGAAGCCATTTTTAGCCGTATTTCAAATTGTCTAAGTGTTATACTTTACGTCTAAAACCTATGTTTCACTATTATTCACTATATAACTCTTGTATAACATTAATAGACTATATGAACATGTAATATTCACTATGACCTTATACGAAGATATAAATTATATTTTCGACAACAATACATATTTTGAATACAAAACGAGTGGTATAGATTATAAGTGCAAGTGCATACATGAACCCATTTCATAATCTAAGTTAGATTACATACATTCATTTTAGGTTGCGGCTAGGAGTTGCACCTCATCATTTCAGCTCATTCACTACATTTTGTTCCATCACTACAGGTGAGTTTTCATAGCCCCGTTTACATTTCATTATTTATTTCAAATCCCACGGGGGAGAATACATTGCACCATTTTTCATACGAGCCTAAGTATCAAATCCATATACATTACTTAAGTTACTACATTGCCATGTTTTAAGTCCCCTATTATCATGAACCGTTAATTGTATTTAAGCGAGAGTGAGTGGATAGATCTATTGAGGGTGACGCCTCCATCCGTGTTGGGGTTACCAACAGTCAAACGGATGCATTTCATTTGATCATTGTTAGAGTGTCTGGCAAAACACTCTGGAGGGGCATTACATACAGTCTAGCTTCGGGGTCATGAGCTTAAGAGATAATGTACACTTTTATTAATTATGTGACAGTTCGTCATTCAATTTTGTGACAGTTCGTCATTCACTTATACTTATGGTTATCGTACAACATTCATTTTCATAAACCTATGATTTCTCACCAACATTATTGTTGACCGTTTTAGCAATGTATTTTCAGGTTACTAAGATAACAACATGTGACTTGCATATGGACCATCATGGAGTCGAGGAGTCGACGCGTCTCACCTTTCATTTTATGCCCTTATGTAACGTTTGATCAAGTTGAACTAGTTTTCATGAACTTGTAACACCATTATGGGACCTATTTTGTAAACTCTGAATATTTTAATGATCAAACGATGTATTTTCAAAACGACACTTTAGGTCGTTCAATATAACTTTGTATGAGATGCCATGATCGTTACACCCAGGTATTCAATTCCGCTGCCATATAACAGGTAAATTCAGAGTGTGACAAATAATTATCCTTTTAAAATTAAAATAGGCTAAGGGGCATTTTAGTCAAACTAATAAATCAAAAAAAAAAATACTAACGCCCCTAAATCCGTTTCATTTCATTAACTCAAAAAACACACACCAAACACACACACACAAACGGTTTCTCCCTCAATTCCATTTAATAAACCCTAACCGCCCCTAAATCCGTTCATTCCACCGCGAAACCACCGTTCATTCTATTAAAATGGATATACGAGAAGAAATATCTCAATCTAACGAACATTCGGCGGCGGAATCCGATCAAAATAAGCTTCCTAATGTCGATTATGGTATATTTTTGTTAAATCAGTCTTTATTTTGATTTTTTGTGATCGATTACATTATTTTGTGAATGTATTAGCTTATTTTGTGGTTGTATTGGCTTATTTTGCTTATTTTTGTTACTGATAGAGTGTTTGGATGATGTTATATCAACGAGTAGATTAGGTTTTAGGATTAGGCTATTTTTTGTGATCGAATGACTGTTTGGATTAGCTTATTTTTGTTATGTGAATGTCTGTTTGGATTAGCTTATTTAGTAGATCTGTGATATTGAGATTTAGATGTTCATTGTTATTGATTGCTGTTAGTTAAGCTTCTAGTAGTGTTAGTGCATCTATTGGATCATAGTTGTGGAGTTGAATATCTTTGATTTGTGATTAATAGTGCAAATTGTGGTATAAGGGAGTGTTTGGATCTGTCATTATTCAGCTGTTATGGTTGTAGTTTTGCTGTCAAACTTGCATAAGTAGTTCACTTAGGGCTAAATGTAGTTAGTTTATGCATTAAATCAGTAGTCATTTTGTTAAAAGTCAAAATAGCAAGTTGATTTCAAATATGTTGGTTTAAGTGTTCATTTGAATCTGTGAACCTTAGATTTGTAGCTTAATGTGTTTGATATAGTGTAGCAAGTGATTAATCAGTTTCATTTTACTTACATTTTGAGATTTATGCCTTCTAAATTAGACTTGGTCAAAGTTTGAGTTCATTTTCAAAGTCAAAAGATCTGTTATGCTAGTGCATTACTTGTTTCAAACTGCTACTTTGTGAATCACTTTTCATTGATCATTTGTTGTTAGATAGCTAATGAGGAAAGTTCAATACGAAACAACATTTATCTAAAAAACAAATCAACCAATCATAACCATTGATTTAACTTAGATCCAATGGCTAAATTTAATCATTAAATTAAATTAATAAAACACAGATGGGTGTTTTTGTAATTCCTCACTCCACCGTTCTTTATATTCATCACTCACTCGCATACCCACATACACTCACCGGTTTACACTTTACACACTCACTTCTCACCATACACACACACACACAAACCACCGTAAACCTTCATCGATCTGTCATATCATCATAAAAACGCCACCGATTTACTTTTTCGGCGAGTTCTTTTTTCCGATGAAGGACGGTGGCATTAAAAAGTTACCGTCGGCGTGAAAGAGTAACGACCGACGGATGAAGGAAGGTGGCCGGTGACTGAGGTAGATATCTTCATCTACTTGTACTATACAACTAATTAGGTTTTGTTAATTAATGAGGTGTAGAAATTGTTTAAGCATTAGCTATGTGTACCGTTGACTTATGGAGCAACATGCCATCCTCATTGTCTTGAGCATCGCTTGTCTTCGAAATGTTTCCAGTTTGGTTTGTTGGTGGGTTTATTGTAGGTGATTGGGTTGTTGGTGGTTGTACAATATGTTTATGGATCAAGTGGTTGTAAGTTGTATAGTTGGAGTTTGATATAATTTGTTTATACCGATGGATGATGGATTTGAAGTGGTTAACGAAAAATTAGATCAGTGTGCATCAGTAGTTGTACAATACAATATTTCGATTCACGTAGTTGTTCTGTATATCCTTTGTTCAGTTAGGAATTTCTTTTGTGATATGGAGTGATCTTATTGGTTGATGATATATTTCGAAAGTGTGTAGTTGATAATTTGCTCCATGTGTAGTTGATAATTTGCTCCATGTGATTTATGTCTGCTATTAAAAAACAAGATAAATGATTGTGAATTAGCGAAAAGAATAAAACTTCATTCTTTCTCTAAAAAATATCTCCTCCTTCTCTCTAAATAAAATCCGATCTAACTCCATCCTATCTCTTAATATTCCGGCTGTCGGTTTAGGCCGGCCGTCCGGACCTCCTCATCCCATCCCTTTTGTACTTTCCCCTTCCTTCAATAAAAGTCCTTGCCCACAGATCTGTCATCTCCCAGCTGCCGCAGTTCACTGCCACTGTTCGTTGCCTCCACTGTTGTTCTGCTCAGATCAGTTGCCTTCCGGTCTCCTCTGCTCAGATCTGTTGTGGATCGTTATCGATGGCTTGATGCTGCCTTGGGTTTCGACTTTAGATCTGTTTGGTTTTGGTCTGGCTCCTTTAAGGATGCTTAGCTTTATCTTCTTTATATGTTTTATGTACTTTATGTACTTTTGTCCAAGCTACACCTTCATATGGTTGTGTCTACCAAAAGCTCACACTGGTGATTCCCCCCACCCTTGTAGGGTGTTGCTGTAGTCTGTCACAACCATTATGTTGTATGTCTTGTTTTGGCTTAACTTGTTACCTCGTGTATTTTGTTTCGCAAGTCGGTTTCGATTTTACCCATTATGTTCGATGTAACTTGTTGTGTTCGAATTACCTCCATTTGTGAGAAGTGAAATGTAATCTCTGTTCAAAAAAGAAAAGAAAAAAAAAAGATTTATGTCTGCTATTTACTCTTGTAGCCTACCTTATCAAGTTGTGGTATTCAAGTCAATTTTATACAGTATTTGTTTAGTGATGACTTTATTGTTGGTATCAAGTGTAATTTGGTACCATGATTTCATAATATTTTGAATGGTTTAGTGACATGTATTAGTAGTGTGGAAAACTAGAAGGGGGGTTGAATAGTTTACCGCTTTTTAAGTTAATTATCTTTTAAAACTTTCGTATAATCAAAGATATAATCTAAGATATACTTTTCAAACAATCAAAGATGTAAGCAAGGATACTATCAAAGATATGATCTAAAAGATAATGAGTAGCAAGTAAGAATAAAGAAAGAAACGATCAAACCATGACACGAGTATTTATCGTGGTTCGGCTACAAGGAACTCTATTTTCCTTGCCCTACGTCCACGCCCCGAGTATCCAACTCGAGAGTTTCTAAAGCACTAGTCAACAAAACTCCTTCCGGGTGGAGAAACCTTTACACTCGATCGCTCTACAAACGTTATCCGGTACCAAAGCTAAAAATACCGGAGTTCTAGTTCAAGGTAAGACAGACCTAATCCGTCAGGCACATCATTCCCTTTTACCGACACAAAAAAAAAACAAACAGCAGAAAAACAAAATAAGCTAGATGTCGAGTTTCTTTACCAAGGTACAACCACTCCCGTTAGTGTCTTTTACAAGGGTAACAACAATCCTCCAAAACAACTATGGTATTTTTAAGGCCTAAAATACAAACCGATCACTTCTACACAAGTAAAAAAATTAAGTCATAACTACCAAAGTCTATAATAACAAAGCTAACAAGTCTTGCAAACTTATGAGTTGAAACTTGTAAACT
>LBNU01019749.1:21088-48476 GCA_014162995.1 Artemisia annua
AAAAAAAAAAAAAAAAAAAAAAAAAAAAAAAAAAAACAAAAAAAAAAAAAAAAAAAAAAAAAAAAAAGTAAGTGTTTAATGAGGCAAAGTGCTATTATTGTTTAGTTATGGATTTGGAAAATTGCTTAGTTAATAGCTTGATCCATGTGTATTTACGGTACAATATGTGAATGAATGTCTACCGTAATTTGCCTATGAGAACTAGTAACACCAAAATAAGTTGGTCGAATCACATGTGATTTACACAAGAACATAATCACGTGTGATGCACCAAAGAATCATATGGGATTCACAATGAATCCCTTGAGATTCATACATAATCCCATGGGATTTATACGAATCCCGTGGGATTTTCTTACGATTCCCGTGGGGTTTTTCTGGACGAAAATTTTGAAAAAAAAAATCGTCTTTTTACGAATCCCGTGAGATTTTTCTGGAAGGAAATTTTGAAAAGAAAAATCGTCTTTTTACGAATCCCATGGGATTTTTTACGAATCCCGCGGGATTTTTCTGGACGGAATTTTGAAAAAAAAAGTTCGTCGAAAGTATATAACAATGCATATCTATAGAAAGATAATTTTTTTCTCGTCGCGATGGTGTATTTTTCTTAGCTTGAAGATTTACCGTTTGCAAGATATGTTGTTTTTTAAAAAAAAGGTGAAAAGTGAGTTTTTATATTAAATGAGCTAAAAGGCAAATTTTGCCCTCCCTTTATTATTTTTTGATTTGATCTTAGCAAGGTGGATGGATGGTTGAGATTGCCTTATTTATTTTTTAAGTGATACTTGTTTTGCATAGATCTCACCTCTTAACTGTATTAGTTGTGTTTTAAAATAACCGTTTAACTTTCCAGAAAAGAACATGCATGTGTTGGTTGCTTCGAGTTGCACCCCTGTGATCAACACATTAATTTTTCAAATTAGAACCGTTTAATTAAGCAATACAAAGTATATGCCAGGAGTTTACTAGTATAACAACTAATTATTCAAAATAATAATAGTCTTCTTGAATACAAGCTTTAAAGCTTACACCTTCACTAGAACAGTACTTCGTAATTTTCAAAGTAAGAGTAAAAACACATTACGACATTGCTACACCTATCATCACATGGAAAAGATCTTGTTTGTAACATCATAAACCATATACCCGAGTTCACTCAAGAAACGGAAATATGCAATCCTCCATGACCTGCTCACTATCAGAGGAACCAGAACGACCCAAAAACCTGCAATGAATCCAGACAGCACGCTAATAATCAAGCCCCAATCCACTCCATGTGACCCATCGTCTTCTTCTTGATCTGCATCAGGTGTTTCAACTCTTGAACAAGGCTCACTGAGGGGATCTCCACAAAGTTTGTTGCCAACAAAGCACGACTCATTTAAGCTCTGAAGTTGAGTACTTGACGGAATTTTTCACCTCAAGTTGTTGTAAGACACATTGAAGTTACTCAAGGAGTGCAAGCTTGACAAGCTCATAGGAAGTTCCCCTGAAAGCTTGTTTAGTGACAAATCAAAAGATTCAAGTTCTTTCAAGTCACCAATCTTCTCCGGGATCCTTCCAGTCAAATGATTCCTCGATAAATTCAACGATTTTAACTCGATNAAAGCACGACTCATTTAAGCTCTGAAGTTGAGTACTTGACGGAATTTTTCACCTCAAGTTGTTGTAAGACACATTGAAGTTACTCAAGGAGTGCAAGCTTGACAAGCTCATAGGAAGTTCCCCTGAAAGCTTGTTTAGTGACAAATCAAAAGATTCAAGTTCTTTCAAGTCACCAATCTTCTCCGGGATCCTTCCAGTCAAATGATTCCTCGATAAATTCAACGATTTTAACTCGATGAGGGTTGTTAGCTCACTTGGAATGTGGCCAACAAGTTTGTTATTCGAAAGGTCTAACAACCTCATGAGTTTGAGAATAGTGTTGTACATGTACTCGTGTCCCTTCATCACCAATGGAATGCTAAAGAAAACTATTCTGTTAAATCAGAAATAATAAATTGATCATCTGAGATAGTTTCTTTCCCAGAAAGGACGCTAAAGTTGTTGAAGCATTTCGGAATATCGCCCATCAGCTTGTTATTGGAAAGATCCAATATTTGAATATGTGTAAGATAACAAACCTCGTGAGGAATCTTTCCAACAAACTTGTTGGATCTAAGGTTGAGAAGTACCAAAGAAGAAACTTTTGTCCCAACCCAAGATGGAATGCATCCAGCAAGTTCATTTCCACTAAGATCAAGGATCATTAAGTTGGTCAGGTTCATTAGAGAAGCAGGTAATTTCCCTTCTAGCTTGTTCCCACGCATGCTCAGTGATTGTAAGTTACGTACATGACTCAATGATCTTGGGAACCCACCAGAAAAATTATTATACTCTAAATTCAAGACTGACAAACTCTGCCACTTTTCCCAGCACTCAGGAATGACACCCGACAAACTGTTATTTCCTAAATTAAACATCTCTTTCGTTTTCACACCATCCGAACACAATAAATGATGTAAGGATCCCACAAATATATTACCTGATAGATCCAAAACCTTTAGAATTGAACCATTTAAAATATCTGGTAATTTCCCCCCAAACCTGTTAGAGCTTAGGTCAAGTAACTCAAGTGTTGTAGCTTTGTAGGGACACCCGACAGTTTTAACGTACCTTGCATCTGATTTTTTGACATATCTAAAAAATATAGATTGGGGAATGATCTCCAAAACGACTCAGGCATGGGTGAAGAAATGTTTGTGTTGCTTATTCCCAAATCTTCTAAATCCCTCTGTGATTGAAGCCATGATGGAAATTGAGGCCCCTAACTCCAAGAGTTCAAATATAATCTCTGCAACTGGAAAGGGGGAATCCAGTTTGCAAGGCGCGGTCTTAGGATTAAGTTGTTTCCGTCTCCTAGTAGAACTTTCAAGTGCACTAGTTTGACTAAGTGGGTTTCAGTTACGACACCTGTCAGAAAATTGGAAGAAAATCTTAATTCTTCCAACTTTGAAAGTTGACCAAGGCTATTAGGAAGGCTTCCATTAAATTGGTTATATGAAAGAAACAACCTTTTCAACAATGACAATCGTCCAATTGAGTCAGGAAGACTGCCATTTAGATGGTTAACTGAAAGATCTAAAACCTCCAACAATGAGAATCCTCCAATCCATAATGGAATAGGACCAGAAATTTGATTCCCAGGAAGATTCGAGGTCCTAAGAAAAGATAACAGCCGTATCGAATCTGGAATTGTACCAGAGATTTGATTTATAGAAAGATCCAGGTGCTTCATATGCATGAGTTGTCCAAGTTGATTCGGTAGATGACCAGAAAGTCCCGATTCGGATATGGATAATGACTGCAAATGAGGTGATTTGCATTCAAGAAAACTTTCAAGAAGAGATGTCAAGCTAATGTTTTCAAAAACGTTTGATGACAAATCTACATCTCTCAAATTACAAAAGTTACCCAATGATTTAGGTATTATGTTGGTGAGCAGATTACTTGACAGGTCAAGGCTAAGAAGGGAAGTCAAGTTGTGAAGGGAATCAAGAGCTGTACTCGATATATCACAAAAACTAATATCTAACGAAATTAGATTGCTACCACTGCCACTAGACAACTCTTTCAATACTAAGGAAGAATTAATGAAAGTGTTCCTAGAGACATGAAGCCACTTAAGAAAAGTCAAGTTACGGAAACTATGAGCACTACTACTAGGAATAAGGCCATTAAAATCACACCAACTTAAATCCAAAGAAAAAAGACTAGTTATACTAAGAAAAATGATTGTGATGCCTACTTCACATGACTAATTATATGCCTACTCCATTCATTATTGGACACATGGATTCCACTATTTCTTTCATCTCACATATACCATTGATTTTGCCACATGTATCAAGATCATTGTTAGGCAGAAAATTAGGCATACCAATTAGGTATGCCAATCACTACTATCCATTGTGGCACGAGACTATGATCAATAAATTCATTGTCAGAAAGATCAAGCAAGGTAAGGGATGTGATATTAAGACTAGGAACATGGGGATGTGCATCCAATAGATTACTGTAACTAAGATATAGTTCGGCCAAAGAAGGGAGGGTGTTGATCACCTGAAACCAGTCCATTGCTTTGCTGATGTTTACGTTACTCATATCCAGGTGACGCAACAAACGGAGATTTGACAACCACTCCATATTCACGACGCTTGTTCTTTCACCCCACACATCATCTTGAAAACTTCCTAGACAAAGGGTGTGCAGTTGTGAAATATTACCCAATTGAGGAGGGATAATTCCACTAAAACCGGAACTCGAGAGGTTAAGATACCTCAAGTTTCCAAGAGAACCAATGAATTCAGGAACTTGGATCGAACCAAAATCATTGCAGCTCAAGTCCAAATGCTTGAGTCGCTTGAGGCCCAACAAGGATGGACTTAATTCCCCTTTCAACTGTTGCTTTGAGATTTCTTCGACAATGACCATTTAGCCCAGGAAGATGAATCTGAATAACATGACCAGTCATGTTATCACAAACAATCCCCGCCCATTTGCAGCAATCATTCTTCTCATCAACCCAAGAAGAAAGTCGGTCGCCTTCGTCAATGAGACGGTGTTTGAACTTGAGAAGTGCTTGCTTCTCTTCTTTGATGCATAATACATCATCAAAGTTTTGAAAAGATAAGCATGAATGAAACAAGAGCACAACAAGTATGCACAAGTGGAAAGATGAAAAATGAGAAAATGAAAAAGCACTCATGTTTGGTTGATCACAAAGAGAATAACACACACTCGTTTTTTAGTTTACAATAATGCGAGGTATGCAGGAGTTCAATTTAAACTCAAAGTTTTATGAGTGACGGGTTGCTTTCGATTAGTTCCGCGTAAGGACTGGGTTCAAATTTGGAAAATAAGTAGCATGGTCCCTAACTTAACTTTCGTGGCAATTTACAAACTGAATTATGTGGACACAAAAGAGTAACACATCTGGGCTGGAGATAATTTTGTTACGATAGAAAATGACCCGAGTCCAAGTAAACTAAAAAAAACAAAATTTCATCAACTTGTAGAATAAGTTGAAAATCAGTTTATGTGGTTTAAATGAAATCACAGCATCAATAATACATTTCGATTATTGCCAAGTCAAGGTCAATTATCCACACAATAACAAGTTCTAGGCCTGGTGGGCTGAAAATTTTGAGAAAATTGAGAAAATTTTGCTTGAGACATGGAGCTTTGCTGAAAATTTTTGAGGATGAGGAAGGAGACGTACTTTTTTTTGGAGAGACAAAGTAAGAACAATATAATAATAGTATGTAGACTCACTCACGTGACAAATTAACGAATCAAAATATATTCGGAGAGGGCATTATCGTAAAAAGTCGAATTTGAAAGGGTGGTTTGGAGTTGATTGAGCGGGTCTAAAAAGGAGGAGTCGGAGGAGAAGTAGAAGAAGTTGATTAGAGAGCAATTACTGGTGGTTATTAAAGATGTTAAGTCAACTTTTGGTTTACCGGTTGATGAATTATGAGAATGATGATGCCTTGTGATTGGAATTATGGTTTTTGATATGAACTTGTAGCAATTTTGGAAATATGTGATTGTTAGTTTTGGTTACTTTCTACGTTTAGTTACGAACTTGGTATTAGTCTTTTGAAATTATAAGTAGCAAGTTTCATGATGCGATTGTTTCGGTTTCACAGTAGTGGTAATTTGTTGAGTATGTTTTCTGCAAATATAGCGGTTTCCCGGAGCTTAAAATTTTGGGGCCCTCAAAAAAAGATCCTGTACCGTCGAGCATTCTGCATATGTTCAAATCCAGCCCTGAATATTACTATGACATAAAACTGTTGCCGCTATGACATAAAAATGATTGCCACTTCTGAAGTATATAAATCAAGAATGGTTACGATAAGGAATTTGCAACAACAGTGAAAGCAAATCTAACCCACTCATTCGCAAAATTAAGTACCTAAACTTTCATTCTATATGACTCATTTTATTGTAGGTAAATATTGTAGGTAATTTTTTTTAACCCTTTGGAGATATACACAACGATAATCATCGGTATATTGTAAAGTAACTTCATGGCCCAACACCAAACCTTATGGCACCTCCAAACCGAATTGAGACTAGGAGTGTTTATCAGTTCGGTTATCACGTTTCTTGGTTTATTCGATTCGGGTTGTCGGGTTAGATTTTTTTGAGGCAAAACAGAATCCGAAACGAATTCAAAATGAATTAAACCGAAATTGAAATCGGTTAGGTTCAGGTTGATTCGAAAAACTCAAAATACATAATATATACGTAATATATATATATATATATATATATATATATATATATATATATATATATATATATATATATATATATATATATATATATATATATATATTAATTATGTAGATTTTTAGCATCTAATGTAGTATTTAATTATAAACTTAAACCATGTATTTAATTTATAATATATATAGTTTTTTTAATTATACTGATTTTTAGCATCAAATGTATTTAACTAGTACTCGAAATACATAGTTTCATGGGTTGCTTTCAGTTTCCTGTAACGACTGGTTTCATATTTGGAAAATGAAACATATGGAAAATAAGTAGCATAGTCCCTACTTAACTTTCGTGACAATTTACAAACTAATATATATGGACCCAAGTAGGATATTTTTTGAACAAATGAGTAACATCTTACATTTATTTCGACCTCTTTTTTTTCTTCTATGTATGCAAAATTTTCATTGGCTGCAGATAATTTTGTTACAATAGAAAATGACATGAGTCCAAGTAAACTAAAAAAACAAAATTTCATTAACTTGTAGAATAAGTTGAAAATCATTTTATGTGGTTTAAATAAAGTTAGTGCATCAATAATATATTACACTTATTGTCAAGTCAAAGTCAATCATCCACACAATATATATAGATAGTCTTCACTAGATTACAGAAAGGTTACAAGTTGAAATTAATTTGGGGGAGTAGTAGTAATGGTAAGGGTAAAAGTAAAACTATAGGGCGAGTACTAGTACGCTTGTTGGTGGTTTGAGGCCTTTTCCCCTCATATCGGTCCTCACAACCAAACTAAACCCACAAGGCTAGAATCACAAAAGAAATATGATTTAGACGTAGGGTTTTGGACCACCCTCAATTATGGGTCGGATATAGGTTGATTCAAACAGTGTAGTTGGTTTCCCAGACATGTGCGGCAAAAGTAGCAAAAAGTTCTTGATTCAAAATCAGTTGTTTTAATAACATGTATCTTAATATTAAGATCATGATTCCAACTTTTTTAAATGACACAACCAAACACCCAAATAGATACCCATAGATGCAGTTAGTGAAGCAAAATCACCAAGTTTCAATCCTAAAACCTTTCTTGTACTTTCTTTTGTTTTAAGGAGCCAAAAGAATGGCGTAAACACAGACCATTCAACAAGAAAAATCCTAAATGACATTTCCGAAAATCACAAGGCCAACTGCTCAAGCATTCAAATCTTTCAACAAAACATATCTTCCGAAACTGGCTATGATCTTTGACTGCAATATAGACAGCAAAAAAGATCTTCTAAAGCTACGACCGAGGACAAGATCATGACCTTTGGATTGGTTTTTTCTTGACAACACCCTCGAGCACACCATTAGCCAACACGTGCTCCAAGGTTGAAGGGTCAACATCACCGCCTAACTGGAAGGAGACTGAGAAATCACCAGGTGGACCAAGATTTTGTGTGTGCATCTCAAACACCATGCCGTGGGCATGAACCTTTTTCTCCCCGGTGTGTGTTACTCCTTGGATTGCAATGGTCCCATCAGACTGAATATCACATTTGAACGCTGCAGTACACAAAAAATAATTAAAAAAAATTAACATCTATTAGCCGATTGATATATATTTTGAACTTCGAGTTCGTAGAAAATGATGTAAGGTCACAGTTTTGAGTGTTCGACACATGATTTTACTTTAATGCTTATTATGGGCAGATATGGGTGAGCAACCCGTAAGCTTATAAGCTTATCCAAACACTAAAATGAGCTTACTTTGGCAACATAAGCTAATAAGTCCAAAAAATAAGCTAAAACAAAACACCCCCTTGAATATTACAAGACTAAAAACTAAAACGGGCCAGAAACTTTAGATTAAAGGGTTTAAATGTGAATCTCAGACGTCCTTCTGAAGTTGTCATATATGCAAGTCTGGTATAACTACACCATAACTCATAATAGTTCAGATTTTATATAGGGGTATTAGGGTACATGGATGTGCATTTAAAAACTGAAAAATATGACTTTTACAGTTATCTCAAAAATCAGTTTACAGTATATTTTGGCTGTCTATATTCCGAAACTCACAACCAAAATCACTTTTTATCTAAACACTAAAACTGGTTATTTATTTTATTAGGAAAAAGTATGATAACAGTGTGGTACTTACTCTCGTCCTTCTTAACACCTGGGAGAGCAACACGAAACAGAAAACCCTCGTCAGATTCCGAAATGTCAATTGACCCGATAAGGGGTCCTAGAGTTTTTGCAGCACTCCCGGACACCGCTACTCCATGTTTGGCGACAGCTAAAACGGCTTGCAATTCTTTCTCAGTGGTTTGAGGCAGAAAGATCATAGCTGGCTGATTCTTTAGAGAGAAGTTGACATCATTCTGTTGTGCCATATCAGAATCAAAATGATTTGGAGGTGGGCCTGAGTACGGGACACAGTTGATAGGAGTTACAGCAATCGCAGGTTGATCGTCCCAATTCGCATGAGATCTGAAATTCACAATGGAAACCTGGTTAGAACAATGAAGACTTTAAACAGACCTAGGTCAATCAAATTCTGTTCTGTTAACCAAAAGTTAATTAAACGGGTCAAACAGCAGAAAATTATCCAAAATGTATGCAAATGCATAGAAAAGTTTAGATTACTACATATCGATTAGTTCAGATTAATCATATTTAAGAAGTTAATCATATAAAATACTGAATAAAGAAGTGAGTGTGTCAGCCCAACTTGACTCGAACCTCTTTCATCTCATGCTTAACATTTACCAACTCTGTCACATTACCCAACCAGCCCATCACTGATATTCAAAAACCAACCCTGCAAACTAGTAAACAAATGATCCCTTACAAGACTCAAGTTTTTATTACGCATTGCAGATTTAGACACCCTTTTGGAAGTAATTCTCAAACCAGTGGTTCAAGAAACTCAGTTAGTACCCGTTGAACATAAGACCACCAGTTAATATCATATAGGACTAATAATCTAAACTGAACAGAATTGACCAGCTCGAATCAACACAAAACTGGACAATTACAAAACCAACAGAATTGGTATGGTCTGACTCAGTTTTGCGGTTTCAGTATTTACCCCTAGGCCTAGGCCTAGGCCCTATGTATATAAGTTTTACAAAAACACAAGTGTCATTCTATATAAAAACTTATATTGCAAAATCACATACTCAATGAACATCCATAAAATTTAATCAAGATACTAATGTGAACTGACTTGAGACTCATGAATACAAAGTTGATTAAGTTAAGAGAATATAAAATTCATGAAGAAGTTTGTTTTGTCGTTCTATTCTATCCATATCTTTTGTATTTTAAATCCTGCAATTTCAAACAAAAGCTAAACCCACAAAGTTTGTTGGGGTTTAAGGACTTCTCCCGTCATATAGGTCCTCAGAACCAAACTAAACGGTCTAAACCCACAAAGCTAGAATCACAAACAAAATATGATTCAGACACAGTGAAGTGCGAGTTTGAGATAATTCAGGTACCAAAAAAATGAAAAATTGTGTCCAGCACTCAGGCGTTTATATATAGCATTATAAAAAATGCGTAACATGTATATTTGGCTTCCCTGTTGTGAGCTTGTCAAACACGTTATAGTTTTGACTGTCACGTAAAGGTATGAAATAGATACTAAAAGCTAAGGGATGGAGACAGTGTAGATGTGGAATGGGGAAACCAGGGAGAGTGCAGCTATGGGAGGTGAATGTACGCTCCATTACCATCAGTATATCTAATTACTTTCATTCAATGAACTCCAAATACCTATTAGACTCTACTTTATACACATCTCGTCACACAGATGCACATACAAACATAGACAGAGAGAGACAAAGAAAACAGGAACAGGGATCGTGACACTTAATAATACAAACCACATCTTTAAAACGAAAACAAAACGCCTAAAAGACCCTTTAAAAAGCAAAGATATGTTAACAGATAAGAGGAATTATGAATGAATGAATGAATAAATGAAAATGATTACCTCTTTTGGAGATCAAGAAAGTCAAGAGAGATGATACCACAGGTGTCACCTCTTTCGCCAATTAAATTACTCCGTAAATGGCAAGTCTCGAGAAGGAAAGTTACTGAGACTCGATAAAGATGTACAAACTAAGGAAACAAGTGGTCCTTGTATAGCCTAAGAAAGAGCCAAACTTTGGTTGCTGGACGATGTCGGACAGCAACTAAATAGGCATATATACATATCTTAAGATACTCACTGCCATTGCACGTGCAGGAGGTATATACAACCCTCATTTTGGGAGAGGATTTTTGATTCACGCTGGAACAAGGACAGAGAATGACTCCCTTGTTAATTTTTGATTCTCAGCTTTCTCCTCCTTTTTTGAAGAATCGAAACTGAGGGTTGGGAATGGAATGAGTACCCTATGTTTCCATTCTCTAGGTGCAACAAACAGGGCAAGCTATTCTCTTTCCCTTTCTCATGTTTCCTTTCCACCGTACCAAACATGCCCTTATATCAATTAGTTCAGATTAGTCATATTTAACACGTTAAGCATTTAAAAACTGAATAAAGAAGTAAGTGTGTCAGCCCAACTTGACTCAAACCTCTTTCATCTCATGCTTAACAATTACCAACTCTGTCAGATTACCGACACTGCAAACTAGTAACTAGATGATCCCTTACAAGACTTAAGTTTTATTATGCATCGCAGATTTAGACACCCTTCTGCAAGTAATTCTCAAACCAGTGGTTCAAGAAACTCAGTTAGTACCTGTTGAACCTAAGACCACCTGTTGATCTCATACAGGACTAATAATCCAAACAGAACAGAATTGGCCAGCTCGAATCAGCACAAAACCGGAAGATTACAAAACCAACGCTAACCAACAGAATTGGTATGTCTGACTCAATTTTGCGGCTTCAGTATTTATCCCTCGGCCTAGGTCTAGGCCCTATGTATAGAAGTTTTACAAAAACACAAGTGTTATTCTATATAAAAAAAACTCATATTGCATAAACACATACTCAATGAACATTCATAAAATTTAATCATGATACTAATGTGAAGTGACTTGAGACTCATGAATTTTAAGTTAAGAAAATAGAGTAGTCATGTAACTATGTAAGAAGTTTGTTTTGTCCTTTTCTCTCCATATCTTGTATTTTAAATCCTACAATTTCAAACAAAAGTAACTAAATGAACTTGTGTTGGGTTTAAGGACATCTCCCCCCCATAAGATGTTAAGAACCAAACTAAGCCCACAAAGCTAGAATCACAAACAAAATATGATTCAGACGTAGGTACCAAAAAGCTGAACCACTCTTGCATAAGGGTCGGATGTGGGGTGATTCAGACACAGGTACCAAAAAAACAAAAAATTGTGTCCAGCACTCAGGCATTTATATGTAGCATTATACAAAATGTGTAACATATAAATCTGGCTTCCCTGTTGTGAGCTTTTGATTGTGTTTATATTTCCTTTTGTGTAGCTGAAGACTAACACTTTACAGTTTTGACTGTCACGTAAAGGTTTGAAATAGATTCTAAAAGTGAAGGGATGGAGACAGGGTAGATGTGGAATGGGGAAACCAGGGAGAGTGCGGCTATGGAGGTGAATATATGCTCCATTACCATCCCTATATCTAATTACTTTCATTCAATGAACTCCAAATACATATTATATTCTACTTTATACACATCTCGTCACACAGACGCACATACATACATAGACGAAGAGAGATACAAAGAAAACAGGAACAGGGATCGTGACAATAATACAAACTACATCTTTAAAACAAAAACAAAACGCCTAAAAGACTCTTTAAAAAGCAAAAATATGTTAACAGATAAGAAGAATTATGAAGGAACGAATAAATGAAAAAGATTACCTCTTTTGAGATCAAGAGAGACGAGAGAGATGATACCACAGGTGTCACCTCTTTCGCCAATTAAATTACTCCGTAAATTGCAAGTCTCGAGAAGGAAAATTACCAAGGCTCGATAAAAATGTAAAAAACCGACGAAACAAGTGGTCTTTATATACGTGTAAGAAAGAGCCATACTTTGGTTGCTAGACGATGTGGGACAGCAACTAAATAGGCATGTATACATTATCTTAAGATACTCACTACCATGGTACTTATAATCACAAAGATAGGGTGACATAGGGGCCACTTATATCAAACCCACAGTCGGATTCTCGTATTTACTGAACCCGAAAGATGATAATAGTAATAAAGTGAAAGTGAACTCAAGATCTTAGATCTTTGTGTAGATTTTATGGGAAACTAAGAAATGGTAATGCAACACCAATTCTTCTTATTTAACTCTATATGAACCTCTCTGCATTGGTTGGGTTCCTAAAACTAAGATGATCTAATTATTCCTATTGAAAACTTGTGAGACTAAACATAACATTTATCTAGTCCCTCTAACCAAACAAACACTAGCAAGAACATAATAGTAGCAAAGACAGCTCCAAATTCTCAGGCTTGCTCAAGAAAATGCCACATTTGGATGGACATCAAGGATTTCATGCTATAGATAACCATAAGATACCTTACAAGAACCCAAATAGTCGATGCATCAATACTCAATCAACTCAAAATTCAAAAAGAAAGTAACGATCATAACTGTAAATCCTATCAACAATATAAATCCTTTAATATACCACTTATAAACGGTATCCAAGATCAAATGAAAGACGATGAAACATTTTAACACAAATAAAAAGAAAAGTTTTCCCAATCAAAAGATTCAAAAATCATAACTTCCAGATTATGCAAGCAACTTCGGTTTCAGTTATATTAAAGTGCTAAAAAGAAAGGCCAAAGTTTTTTCCCAGACTAGGAACAAGCACAAGATACTCTAGAATAAATGAATTGAACACTGATAAGAAAGGCTGTATCTTTTCACTAAATCTAATTAATATATGGCAACAGAAAATGAGAAATAAAAGGATTTCTAAGATACAAGTGTGTGCATGCGTACATTTAGGTGAGGCTAGGTAAAGGTGTTATAAGCAATGCCATGAAAGGAGCGAGCAACTTCATCAATGAAGGTTTCCAGTTTGTTATGTAAAAGTAATAGCAAAATGTCACACCTCATAACACTGCTTAACAAAATATTCAAAATGAAACACCTAAAAAAGTTCTTAGCATTGCCATCAATTTTCCTCCGTCCTCTATTTTGTAGATACTACATTCATTTCTATTTGTAAGAGGACTTTTTTGGAATACTAAATCGGTTGTTCTTAAATGAAAAAAAAAAAAAAAAAAAAAAAAAAAAAAAAAAAAAAAAAAAAAAAAAAAAAAAAAAAAAATCTTCTTATAAATCTAATTAAACAAGTGTACTTATGTTTGGAGAAAACAGTAAGATCCCCATACCAAAAAGGACTATTTACTACTTAGTGGAGGGTGTGGTTGAGGGTATTGTCTAGACTTTAAAAACAAAGGTTTTTCGAATCACACACCAGTAGGATACAAACTAAAAAGCACTAAACTTTTATTTTCTTTCTACATTTTTGAGTTCGAGCGTAAAGATGAAAGACTTGAAAAATGTACATCATATGAAAAACAAAGCTTGTACATTTGAACTTGCCAAAAAAAATGGATTTTTATTTTATTTTTGGGCTAATTACTTAAAAAGTCATCTAACATCTAACTTGACACTTTTTGTCTTTGTGTGTACTGAACATTTATTTTTCTCATTGTGTGTACTGAATTTTCAAATTTCGATAATTATATGTATTTTGTGACTATTCAACCATGTAAAAGACCATTTTACCCTTCAAATTTTGAAAAAATTAAGGGTAAAATAGTCACAAAATACACAAAATAGTCAAAATTTGAAAATTCAGTACACACAATAAGAAAAAATAAAGTTCAGTGACACAATAACAAAAGGTGACCAGTTAGATGACTTTTTAAGTAATTAGCCCTTTATTTTTTTCATTTAAACAACACAAAATCCATTTTATACCAATAATTATTCCCACACTTTCTTTTAAAAAAAGTACACTGAATTTTAATACACACATAAACCATGAGCTATTTACAGAGGATCTAAACCCTAGACAAAAAATCTTTGAAAACAACACAATCTCATGAAACAACAATATTAAAGAACCAATCTAAGCAAACAAATTCAAATTTGAATCTTAGCAACTCACCATAAACTTAAAAACAAGTACTAAAAACAACATACAGCAAATAATAAATCAATTAAAATATCAAATAAAGAAACATATGGTTTTATGTAAAATTCTATAAAAACACAAAATTGAAAAAAGGGGAATGAAGAGGATACCCGTTAGGAGCAGCCATGAAGAGGGCTTTGATTCAACAAGTCAAAGAGTGCAAAAAGGGGTTTTTTTTGGGGGTTTTCGAATTTATAAAAAAGGAGAGTGTGGAGTGAAGTGGTGACGAGAAGAGAGAGGTTTTTATAAATTAAGTCGGGTTTTAAACATATGGTGTGTTGGTTTGTGTTTTGTTGCTAGGCTTCATGAATTTCTTTTTTGCTTTTTGTTCATAAAATAGCAAATGGAATTTTTTTTGCTTTCGTTTTGGTACGTGAATTTTGTAAATGTAAAGAATTTTCATAAAATATTTTAATTTGCACATTTTGATTACGTGTCATATTATAAAAGGAGTCACGTGTCAAATTTTTAGGTATGACACGTTATCCACGTATGCCGATTGAAAAATTGTATAAAAATTCGTTACATTTACATAACTTTTTCAGAATTCAAGTACCAAATCAGTATATTTGAAAAAGTTCATTGTTATTTAATTACCAAAACCCTTTTTTTAGTGACTTGATGGTAGATTTTTTTTATTTTTTTTCTTTTAATTTTTTTTCACCCTTTTAACTTTTAACGACAAAATTTGTAATAAGTTCGTACAATGCTTAAAAACTTATAGAAGTTTTCTTTGTTCAGATTATTTGTAGGGAACAAGTCTTTTGACTAGTTATACGCGGTCCAACAGTGGTATCTTATGACAGTATCCAACCCTTCACTGACCACCCCAAGTTGAGTACATTGCTTGATCTAAAGATCAAGACTCAAGTGATATATCTTAGACCAGCAATATGACAAGGTCATGCTCTCTGTCACCCAACCAAAGGGACGCGTCCCCACATTACACCCACTCAGTCATGGTCGGGGTCATGGATAAAATATGCATAACTCGGTCGTTCAGTCGACAGAGTCCTCCCCTTTGTTGTGTGTGTCTTGTATTAAATTGTTTTTGTGGAGTATATTTGTGTTTAAGTGGGGTATGTTTTTTGTGGTGACCGTGGTCGTCTTATTACAATAACTTGGTCATGAAGAAAGTTGTGTTGGTTGGCATTGATGTGGCATTGGCGATACCGGTCATGTTACCTCACTATTACGCCTAACTTTAATGACAAACAATTGAAACAAGATCTAGATCATAAAAACTTAAGATTTCTATAAATTTCAAGATTCATTGCACCAACTATGAGACTCATTAAATGAACAAATATTTGATACCATGGCCCAACGAAAGCTTTTAATATTGATTCTTAAGACTCCGGTTGTCCAACAAGATACTTTGTGATTGAAAACCAAATCGTTTCATGCGAGCCAAATACCCCCACAAAGTTCACGACCTAATTAGTTTCCCCGCTTTACGAGCATTCGTCCACATCCCTTCATTCCAATCACTAAGGAAAGCACCAATTGTTTATGGAATACCCAATAAAGGCCCCACCACCGATATAGCAGTTTCCATTTACCATCAGCACATTGACAATGTCGTAACAAGTGAGCAGTTGACTTTGGCACCAAGGGCACAACAATTCTTGTTGACTAATCGAAATGTGTAAACGAAGAAGAAACTTCTTAAATGGTGTGGCATTATGAAGAGCGAGCCCGTAGGGGTGATCACGGTCCAAAAACCGGACCGGACCGGACCGAAGACCGAGTTAGGGAAAAACCATAGACCGAGACCGGACTGAATGTTGTCGGTCCGGTCTCGGTCCGGTCCAATCAGGCAAGATTTTGGAAAGTTATGAAAAATCCCAGACCGAGACCGAGACCGAGACCGAGACCGGACCGATGGTCCTTTGGTTGGTCTGGTTTTCTGTGGGTCCGGTCGGTTTTGTCGGTCGGTCCGGTCCAAACGGTCGGAATGCTCACCCTTAATTAGTAGCATTGAACTTTTGAAGGAACATGTTTATACTAAACATAATGAGTCTATAGTAGTTGAGTCGAACTTGGAAGATGATTGAGATTATTTGCAGCTGCACAACTGATAAACCACCTTTTTTTGCTTGGAGTCCACAAAATGGAATCATATTTGACCACGTTTAGCTTAAAATGTGATAATGTGAGTTGTAGATCTTGAAGCTGTCCTCATTCGGGTACCATCAAAGGATGAATACGATCGAAATTCAAATAAATAAATAAATAAATAAACCAAAAAAAAACCCGTAAGAATTCGTGATGTAAATTTCTATAATATTAACAAAGGTATATAAATAGAAAAATACAATACTTAATTTTGAAGACCCGATCCACCAGTCACTCAAAATGATATTAGTCTTTCCAAGCCAATTTTCCACTTCTATAGTTATGGATCGTGAACTTAAAGCACATCATATTCATTATGAAGATTTATAATACCTTCCAAACTGTCGTGTTAACTTCGCTTTTTTATAAAGATAACGTCACACAAGTGAAATGGACTAGATTAGAAACTACAGGGACTACTATTGTCAAGTAGGCAAACACGTAGTGTTAGGAGCCTATAAATACCCCTCATGGCTCTCCATGAGGGGTGTGGGAAATTGTGTAAGCTTCATTTCATTTATTCATATCAATAAAACACCTTTTCTTCACCTTTCTCTCTCTACTTTCTCTCTCTAGAACTAACCATGTTTATTACATATTTTCATCAACCCGACCTCCAGAACGTGAATCTTGAGATCTACAATTGGCATCAGAGCTAACCAGGGGCGAATCGTGGTGTTTTGGGGTGAAATTTCGTGTTTTTTGGGCTGTTGGTACGTTTTTTATCGAGTTTGGTGATGATTTTATCGAGTAAGGGAGCCAAATATCGAGTATGGAAGGGTTTTATCGAGTAAGAGCCCTAAAATCTCGGAATTTCGAGTATCAAACTGTTTTTACCGAGTATGGAACTCAGTTTATCGAGTAAGGCAGACCTTACCGAGTAAGGAGGTCAGATTTTACCGAGTATGGTCAGCTTTGACCGAATATGGTCAGATTTTACCGAGTATGGTCAGAGTTTACCGAGTATGGTCAGAACTTACCGAGTATGAGCAGAATTTATCGAGTATGGGCCATATTACCGAGTAAGGGGCAAAATTTTCGAGTAAGGGTATTTTTTTACCGATTAAGGGTTTAATTTCGAGTAAGGGCTTGTGTTTAGAGTATGCTTCATATGGTTTGCCGAGTAAGGCTGGTCCAACCTTATTGTTTATCGAGTAAGGATTTCTTTTAGACTAATCTAAACGAAACTCTGCCCAAATTGCTCTAGGTTATCGAGTAAGGAGTGATATTTTTGAATTTCAAGGGCTTTATTACCGAGCATCAAGGAATGAAATTCTTTTGAGTTTCTCACGGTTTCGTTGCAAACCTAACATACAAAACCCTAGTTCGATCCGCGGAACAGGGGGTATCTAAAGAATTAGGGCATATCACTTACTTATCTCCACACTAAAAACACATGATATACTTGGTCTACACTTCATTGAAGATGCTTCGTTTCATCATTTCATAAACTAAATACCAATATATCACACTTCAAACACACACCATGTATAGCTTGAAAATATCCTGATCAAGATTCACAATCAAATGACAACGGCTAGTATTGGATTTTTGTGATTATGGATATAATACTTTATCATTTTTCTGGGATTGAAGTACGTTTCAAGGGCAAGCGTACTTATTTATCTCAAAGTCTAGGGGAGGATGGATGCATGACTTTCGAAGATACTTGTTTCGGCTTAAGTTAAAGATGACGAAGACTTGGTTATCTAGTTTTCATAGGTAAAGGGGTGGACGGACAAAGACCTAGTTAACTATCACTTAAAGGAGTTACGTTGTAGTGCTCAGTGTCACACAAAGATGTGGATAATCTAGAGGTGATGTGCGTCTTATACTTGATGGTTGGTTTGTTGAAGAGTATAGAGTACTCAAAGATTCGATGGTGTACGGACTCTCAACACCGTTCTTAGTCACATCATTGTATAAGATTAAGTCACATATCTACGGGGTGTTTACTTCATTGTCAGATTGGTTATATTGGGTTGTTTCTCTAGTCATTGGTACTAGCTGGTTGGAATATGAAGAGGTCGCTTATAGGTTGAAGAGAAGAGACGAGATTGTAGATATAAGAGAGTCATATTCTATCAGCATATTCTCACAAATTATGCTTTCATGGTCTATCTATATTGCATCAGAAGTGTAAAGTACGGGTAATTTTGGCATGAACACACAATAGTATGATGATTTCGATAAGTCGCAACCATCAGGAGGGAGAAGAACATGCCAACAGAAGTAGTGTTTCATCTTCAGTACGTTGGTTGATCGAGGGAATTGTGCTTACACTAGAACCGAAGAAGTACTAATGATGTGTACATCGGAGCGTATTACCAACCTTCTGTGCAATACTATGTGAGTTATTGTAATACCCCGTAATTTACCTAGTCATTAACTAACGTTAAACACAAAGTAATTTCATTTGAACGTTTAATAAACCACTTTTAAAGGTTACATTTTTTTTCTATATTATTTAAATAACACAATTATGAAATATGTTCGTGGCATATCTCATATCTCACTTCGAACGGGCTCACGCGCATACCGTCACCGCACGCGTACCGACACCACATTAGTTATGGCTTAAGTCCGATAATTATTTTTCTTCATAGTCAATAATATTGTTTTTATATTGTTTGATCATAAAAATTTAGTTTTCGCATTGTTGCTCGAAAACGCTAAACCAGAGCACCACGACTACCTTTTAAGCTCAAACAGTAACCGAAGTACACTAAATAATAACACAATAAACTTTGGTCAAAATTTCCCTTGCTTTTGCTGTATACCTCGAGCCCCACCAATACATACACTTTATTTGTATGGAAGTAACTACACCATTTATAACACAAAAATGGAACAACATCATCTTAACACTTTAGAAATATTGGTCAACACATGCTACTTCTTTCTTTTCTTATCTGTACGAATCACAAGGACATGAGCACATAGTATTTTTTTTTTCAATTCAACACGTACTTTATTTCTCTTCTTGCTACTATGCAAAACACCCTCCATAGTATGTATCTTGTGCCATCTTGAGACCAAGCAAAACCACCCTAATACCTCACCTAAGCATTAAACTAATACTAACAACCACGTTTTGACCCTTGACCTTGTTAACCATTGAGTAATATGTTTCCTACTCCCAACTCTTGACATGACTAAACCAACATGCTTCCCTATAAATTTTTGTACCGCTCCCTATGACTAAATAGTAGGCTATACATATATTTTTTTATTACAAACTCCATACTTGGTTTTGGTAAACTTTGACTTGACTTAATTAACCATGAGGCAAGAACATGGTACATTGTATGGTAAATTAAAAGTTGAGACAGGCATGCCCCATTTTACTCCTTGAATTTGGCTGAAACATAGCCATCCAAACTTCTTTCTCTTTTGCTCCATTTCAATGCAAACTAATAATAATATATTGCAAAGACCATGCCATGCTTTGGCTATTTAAGCAACCTCCGAAACACTTTCATCTCACATCTACAAACATTCAAACTCTCAAACACATTCACTTGGGTATACATTTCTGTCGAGCACCAAGAAAGGAAGGAAAAAGGGTATTAAGCTAGGAAAGTCTTGGTAAATTTTGGTGCAAGTCTTGGGTAAAAGTTGGAATACTTGGGTTACAAATCGAGCACTTGATTTCTTCTAGGTCTTTTCTCCCCACTCGACACACACCCTCCATCGACTCACTGTAAGGTTAAACTATGTCCAAACTTGTTCACAACTGTGTTTCTTAAACCTCATGCATGCTTTTATATGTTAAAAGAGTACATGTGTAATGTGATGTTTCTCAAAAACTAGGCATACTATGCGTAGACATGCATACATATACACTATCAAGATTTGTGAGCTTATGCACTTTTGACTTCAACATGCTCATATATATACACGTACATATATATACATGCTTACAAGTTTACAAGTTGGCTTTTGTTGCTTGAAACCTTGTGTGGTACTTTTGAAACTCGCCTAAATACACAAGTGCTTATCCGCTTACACTATCGACACACATAGTTCATGTCGAGTTGTTGGGGATTTGGATACAAACTAAGTAGAATAAAACGTAAATGGAACGTGAAAGATAGAGTTTTGGCTCGCATGGACTTGTACTACTTGACTTACAATATGTATAGTGGGTCGTATAACTTATTTTCAAGATTTTATATAACTTATTTTGAAAACTCACTTGAATATGAACTTACAAAGAAATCAGTTTGGAGATGAAGAAGTAAACACAAAACCATTTTGTTATACGAAAACACACGACACAGTTTGTTAGTAAAAATATAACACAAGTTAATACACAGTAACATGACATTAAATACAGCTGAAGGTAAAAGTTTAACAAATAACACCCTTGGCTCAGTTGGCTTGTCGCTTGGCTTATGAGCTACTGGTCTCAAGTTTGAATCCAGTGGGTGACCTTTTGATAATTATATTTTTACACAAGTTAATATATATCTTTTTATTTACTTTAACATTTTAACAATTATTTTGACCCGAACTCTTACATCTTTATAACTCGACTGTTTATTTTTTTGATGTATTTGTTTATTTTTTTTTCGTGAAATGAAAATACTTAGTATTGTTACTAAAACCCGACTAAAAGACGAACAATAGAAATAATGAGAAAATATTTTCTAACTTATCATCCACTAACTAACTATATATAAACACATTTATACACTGTATTATGAAACCATTATTAATATAAGTACTTAGCGTAAAGTAGTTATTTTTCTACCAACGTTTATTTTTCACAAACACTTTTATTGTGAATACCTTCAGTACATGGTTGTCCGGTTACGCCCGAACCGCAAACTTACTCGTCATGACTACTTTTCTATATATATATATTTGTACATTTGTCCAAGAGCCAATACTTACAACCACTTTGAAATGATTTAAACGTAAACTCTTCCACACAAGCAACATTAAACACAACCACTTGTAAACACTTAAATTTATTCAAACACTTTGAGTCGTGAGTACACATTACTTCTAACTAAGAATTGTCATATTAATTTAGGTCGCGTGTCGGTTCCACACCTTACTACTACTTGACTTTTCATTTCCGAGGACTATTTTCTGAGGTGAGTCATAGCCCCTCTTTTATCTAATTTTGAACTCTTTGGGGGAGATACATGCTCAAACACTTTTACTTACAAGCGTTACTCATTTATCTTAAACATTTTACTGAAATCGATGCAATCACTCTAATTGTTTACCTAAACCATTGGATATCACCCAATTAAAGGATTGGATATCACCCAATTAAAGGATTGGATATCACCCAATCAAAGGATTTTATACTAACATTGGATATCACCCAGTTAAAGGATTGGATATCACCCAATCAAAGGATTGTATGCAAACATTGGATATCACCCAATCAACTGTTTTACACAAATACTATGGATTTACTCAACTGTCAACCTGAGTAGTTCAATGATTTTATACAAATACTATGGAAAATCAAGCAAACTATGGGCGTATAACAATGTAGCCCACGATTTATCTCACCTATTGAAACTATCAAACAAACTCGAAAGTTTTTCAATCAATTGTTTTATATAAACACTATGAACTCACCAACCGTTGTGTTGACACTTTTTAACATGTATTTCAGAGTCCTATGGTGGTAACTTACTCTTGGAGGCGCTTGGCAAACGGCATGGCATGGTCATAGATGACTCTGATAATCATTTGGGACCACTCTACTTATTTTTATGGGCCTACTTCCGCACTATTTTTGGATGTTGTAAATAAAATACTTTGATTTATGAAAACTTTTTGAAACAATTGATGTACAAACTGGTCTTTATACTTTGTGTTTAGATACCAATTGTGTAGCACCCCAGTGACATGTATGCTTCCGCTGGACCCGATTTTGGGGGTGTTACAGTTATGCTATGATGCTCCCAGAACGACAACCATGGTGCAAACTCATTAGTATCTACCTTATCCGCTGCGAGATGAGAAGAGAGTTGTCAGTTCAGGAGGGAGCAGAAGAAAGAAAAAAGGCTCACTAGTTAGGAGGGAGTAATAACCTAACTAGACCATTGCAGTTGAAGTTCAGAGCTACATAGACCTTTGCTGTCTGTGTCAAAGATCAAACGCCGAGATCGTCGGAAGAGAGAACTTCAAGTCTGCATCAATATCTAGGCTACAGAGACTCTGCGCTTCCACATCATCAACATAGTTTACTATTGTTGTAAATTTTACATTGTTAATGTATTTATAGGTCTCATTGTAACCATTCACGTGTGACGATATTTTGGAGGGAGATTGTTAGCTTCGCTTTTTTATAAAGATAACGTCACACAAGTGAAATGGACTAGATTAGAAACTACAGTGACTACTATTGTCAAGTAGGCAAACATGTAGTGTTAGGAGCCTATAAATACCCCTCATGACTCTCCATGAGGGGTGTGGGAAATTGTGTAAGCTTCATTTCATTTATTCATATCAATAAAACACCTTTTCTTCACCTTTCTCTCTCTACTTTCTCTCTCTAGAACTAACCATGTTTATTACATATTTTCATCAACCGCGACCTCCGAAACGTGAATCTTGAGATCTACATGTCGAAATCCTTGAATGTGGCGGAATGTGAATTAATCGCTTGAGTTAGGTAGAAGATCCTGAAATAACTTTTCATTAAAACCAACTTCCGTAATGATGAAGTATTTCCATTATACTTGTACCACCAAGATGTCAATAGAGCATGATTCTTTTTCCTTAACAATGCGATTTCCAAACCACCTAATTGATTTGGTTTACAAACTGTATCCCATGCTACTAAGTGTAGCTTCCTTTTGTTCTCATTTCTATCCCACAAAAAGTCTCGTCTAAGCATCTCTAGCTATCTAATAACCACCTTTGGTGTCTGAAAAAATATTATGAAGTATATGAGGAGGTTAATGAGGACAACATCAATCATTAAAATTACAATCAACCCAATATAGGGAGAGAATATTTTACTTCAAAATCAACCATATCATCATTTTTTCCAGTCCTTTACCTTTTATTTTCTTTATTAAATGATACCCGATAATACATTTTTTTGTCTTTACTTTCATTTCTTAAATGATACTTGATATGTGTCTAAATACACACATCTTTTACCTTGTTTAACCCACAAAAACGACCAAAAACATCCAAATAGACCATATGATGTACAAATATCCTTGGAGTGTGTTTTTATGTGTTTCAGGTATAAAAGGATTGAAAACAGTCGAAAAACGAGCAAAGTTTGCATAATTGGCAGAATCAGTCCCTCAACTATCAAGAATTGTTAGAAATGGTCCCTGGAGGATTTATTTTGAAGAAAAGTCAACAACAGTCCCCCATGAATCAAGGAATGACATTTCTGGTCCTTAGAGTATAAATTTCAACAATTGGTGAAAATAGCCCCTCGAGTTTCAAAATTGGCAAAACAAGTCCCTGGGAATTCAAATTTGGAAAATAACATTTAAGGTCCTTTGGATTATTGGAATTTGGCATATTTTACCCTTGGACTAAGTTTGGAAAGTTGGCAGGAATACCCCCTCAATTTTCAGCAAATAACAATTTTGGTCCTTGTGTTATTTAGCCTATAATACAAATGGACCCTTTATATAACAAACCCACGCACTAATAAAAACTACCAACCCATTTACCCTGTGGCCCATTTCCCTTTCCATGCCCAAGCAAAAACAAACCCAACACACCCCGTTAATAACCCCGGTCAACCCAAAAGTCAAACCCACTTCCCTCTCCTTTACCACTTACTGTAAAACCACTCCACCCTCTGCAAAACCACCATAGCTATCACCCCTAAACCTCCTCCACTGCAACACTTCACCCCTACCCANAGTACATGTTATATATGTAAAGTTGTTAATGAAAAAAAATATATGAATAAGTGATTAATGCTTAGTTGTTAGACAAGTTGATGGCGCGCGAGGTGCTTGTGCATGGTCCTAGACCAGACACGAGAGGTGCACGTGTATTTCTCCACAACTTATGTCTATGAGTATGTATGAATCCCAATTCCTTGATGTGGGCCTCATTTTTAAAAACAGCGATTCTCGAGAAAAGATAGAAAACTACTTAGCTTCTTAATTTGGTATCTTTATCGGACTAATCTTATCGAAATGAGAAAATATGAAGAAATTCATTTCTCACCAAAAATAAAATAAATCGAGGAAAATAGGAAAATGGGAGCAAGAGGTTATTACACAAGTAACTTCCATGAGTAGTGTTGGAATCTAACTTGTAAATAAACGTGATTTCGTTTTTACGCTTAGCTTGGGGACTCGTGAAAAATCAGGGACGATGAATTCTATCCGTATGGACACTTCTCCATGTGTTGTGTTTCTTACTCTTGACCCTAAACGTTATTGAAAAATGATGAAAGTCAACATACTGTCCCCCAGGAATCAAGGAATGACATTTTTGGTCCTTGGAGTATAAATTTCAACAATTGGAAAAAATAGCCCCTCGAGTTTCAAAATTGGCAAAACAAGTCCCTGGGAATTCAAATTTGGAAAATAACATTTAAGGTCCTTTGGATTATTGGAATTTGGCATATTTTACCCTTGGACTAAGTTTGGAAAGTTGGCAGGAATACCCCCTCAATTTTCAGCAAATAACAATTTTGGTCCTTGTGTTATTTAGCCTATAATACAAATGGACCCTTTATATAACAAACCCACGCACTAATAAAAACTACCAACCCATTTACCCTGTGGCTCATTTCCCTTTCCAAGCCCAAGCAAAAACAAACCCAACACACCCCGTTAATAACCCCGGTCAACCCAAAAGTCAAACCCACTTCCCTCTCCTTTACCACTTACTGTAAAACCACTCCACCCTCTGCAAAACCACCATAGCCATCACCCATAACCTCCTCCACTGCAACACACCACCCCTACCCACTATCACTACCTTTCCACCACTTAAATCCAAAACCCACCTCCCCCTGCCATTATTTAACTCCCAATTGCCAAAACTCCTTTTCCCGCCAAAATTCCTTTAACGGCTAAGATCAAAATTAGCCATCTAATGGCTAGAAATTAAAGTGGGATTGCTATAGAGACCCAAGTGGAACCCTAATTATCTATATAAAAGAAGAAAGAAGCAACAGCGAGTCAAGTAGTAGTTGTAGCTTAGTGTAGCTTGTCGTTCTTAATGTAATTTAAATTCCAATTGTAGTTTTCAGTTTAAAACAGTTGTAATCAACATTTTCAGTTTAATATTAACTCTGTTTGATCATAATTTCAAGTTTTATTTGGTAAATTCATATTTGGCATTTTTGAGTGAAACTGACAATTTCACTTGATATTGCTAAATATTTTTGTTTCATGTTCCTTTAAGCTCATTTTAGTTACCTTTAATATTTTATAAGTTTTGAAAGAAGTGAAAACCAGTTTAGTTAAAAAAAATACCAAAAATACAAAAAAATAAGTGTAAAAATAAAAAATCAGTGTGGAGGATAAACGAAGCAATGGAGCATGGTGGTTAATGGAAGGCCATGGTTTAGAGTCTCAGGGGAGGCAATAGGATGTGTTCTTGGTCCCTAGTTCATTGGTTCTAAGCTTGGTTCAAGTTGTAAGCTCAATTCTTATTTTTGGTCATTTATTGTAAAAGTGCTTTTTAGCTTATTTTCTCTGTGTTGGTATGCTTATTTGTTGTACTTTAGCGATTATCTTGCTTAATATGGTGTACTTGTTCAGTAGGATTCATGTTTATTCATTATTGTGTCTTAACTGTTAAAAATACTTATTAGTGATTTATGGTTGAATCTTGTTGTTGAGTGTGTTTTGGTGCTTTAATGATCTTAAGTTATGATAATATAATCTCTTGAATCAGTTTTATGGTCATAATCAATCACATGCTTTGAAAAACTCAAATTAGTCATCTTAAAGGGGTGTTTGGTTCATGCTTTTTATCTGTGTTTCAGACTATTTGTGTTGTTGCATTTGGTTGTAACATGTGACAGTAGGTTCCAATAGGGAAGTTAAGTCTTAAAATCAGTTGGTTATTTGACAAAAAGTCAAAATGCATGTTTAAGCTCAATATTTCATTAACTGATGAAATTTTAGGTTTGTACAATCATTAATTGTTGATCCCAGTTGAGCAATTGATCTAGTATTATTATCTTAGATAAACCAAGACAACAATGTATAGAAGCTGACTTGTTATAAACTTAATCAATATGCGGAATTTATTGATTAACTTAAGATGAACACAAACACAATAATATCACCAACTAAACACTTCAATATATTGAATACGAGCACTCTGAATAGTGCTAGGGTTTTGCAACCTTGAAGTGAATACAATGCTAGAATAAATCGTATTCTAGTCTAACCCTAGGATCTCCTTTTATACACCAAGGAACCCTACAGGATTACATACAACTTCCTACCCACGACTATGATCTTCTAACATAATAGAATATTACACAATATCTATACTATAAATACAAATATTCGTACACAAACTTATCATATAGCAGCAGAATCTCAGCAATATACTTCCAGCAGTAGAGTCTCAGCAGTAGAGTCTCAGCAGTAGTCTTAGCACTTAGCAGTAGACTTGACTAGTTAGCAGCAGTGTAGCATCTAGAAGTAGAGTTACTTCAAAACCCAACAATCCTCCCCTAAACTTGATATTTTCCCTGAAAATATGCAAGTTTCTTATAAGCTTAAACAAGCACCAGGAGGATGCTTTCAAACACTCTACCTTCTTCTCAGCTTTTCACACTCTCTAGTATTCTGCAACACTATCCTATCAAGCAAGTCTTGAAGATGAGGAGTTA